>JAAEAF010013568.1:0-41300 GCA_011037195.1 Triatoma infestans | reverse complement strand
TATTAATTAGTAATAATAATTAAAATCAAGTATGTTGTTGGAATTCCAGTTTGAAGAAAATCGGATGATTGAAAGTGCGTTTTTACTGAAAAGTATTTTTCAGTTTTCTGCTATTTTCTCTAAAACGGCTCCATAGATTTTCTTTTTTCCTCTGAAGTGCTATCATAGTTGTTTTACAGTTCTAACATCTAAACAAAATTAATTAGAAACAAATAGAATGCCAAAATTCCGAGTTTCAAGAAAATTAGTAAACTGGAAGTGCGCTTTTACTGAACAGTTTCTTTTTTAGTTTTTGCCATTTTCTTCGTATAAAACCGACGAATTTTATTAAATTTAGTATACTAACTATAAAATTTGTCAATTACAATTTGGTAAACTGTAGTGAGAGAAAGTTGTGTGCGTTTTTCACACCACATTTATTTTGTTATTATATATTTGTGACTTATTTTGATTTTCCAAATCATAACTTAGATTAATTTGACGAATTAATCTTGAATGATTAATCTTTTGGCATGGATAGGTATGTAATTCGTCACTGATGTCAATTATTTGCAGACAGATTAAGTTTGGCAGTAATTGTTCCTATTCCAGACTACATTTTTTGCTTTATCACTTTCATATATTACCCATCTATTTACATTTTTTATTTTTAATTTATCTGCTGTTTTCATACCCTTTTTATTTCATAGTGATGCCATCTCTGCTTGATTACTTATATCAATCTTTTCAGTCCATGATATTCTAGGCGGTAAGTTAAATGCTAATTGACTTTTTATCAGGCTTATGTAAGGCGACATAAGGTCAGTTGCTCGTCATAAAATAATATACAAACCATATTCATTTTAATATATGAATAAATAAAAAGAGTAGTTTCTTTATATTTGCTATTTTTTAATTTTTTTTTTTTTTTTTTACAGTTTCATAACGATTTACGATACGAAAACGATTTTTATATAGTGCCTGCATCATGCCAAACCTACTCATTTTGACAAAATTTCAAATCTTCAAGCATTTAAGACAGAATAGTATACTAAGATTCTGTTTTCTCTCAGGAAGCGTAATTTTAAATCGTAAATCGACTTTTGTCATTCTTTGATCTCTAATTAGAAATTAGATAGATTGTTTAGAAAAATGATTAAAATGTACTCATAAAAGAAGGTGTTGAACTTTTTGAAATAAATAATCAAAATTCAAAAAAAAATATCTTTCAGAAGTTATTGCTCGCTAATTGGATAATGATTGGCGGCCATATTACATAGAAGTAACAAATCTAAGGGGAATTGCTCTTAATTACTCATGTAATTAATTTCTTTTATTTACATACTCTAATTATATAACCATATATTAAGAAATGCCAAGTGCAGAAACTAATTACTGATCTATGTCTTTGACATAACTTGATTAAAGTTACTAAGTTTAATATAAATAAAACAAAATTTCTAGAAATTAACTTTCAATAAATTAAATTCAACACCATATCTTTAATTAATTAAAAAAAAAAAAAACAAAAAAAAAACAACTAAATATTAATATTGATTTTAATGCATATACGTACAATGATTTCTAATTTAAAAAAATAAAATGTTCTCACCTTTAAATCTTGTGTATCTTGTTCTAGTTTGCACGTTGGCAAATTAAACCACAATCCTGATATGATTATTGACAATATTACATAAGTTGGAAGGAAACTTTCCAAAAACATGGTAATCTCCTGCAAAATGAGAAAGCAATTTTGTAAAAAAAAAAAAAAAAAAAAAAAATATCCATGATTAAGAATGTTTGAGAAAATATGTTTTCCAAATTGAATTTATACAAGAAATTTCGTTGAGGTCTTTTGAATACTTATTAACTATTTCTAGCGTATTCTCTCAATGTTTGTGTGTATGTGGTGAACATATATATAAAAATGAAAATTCTTGAGGATCTTTGACTAATATTTTTATTCAGGTATATCATTGCTTCTGACGCAAAGGTTTCGGATCTATTTGTAAACTGTTGCCTTAGACAAATTCTGGAAAGCCGATGGTTGCATCGGATATCTAAAAATGCCTGTGGAATAGAAGCGTCAGCTGTCCTACGTGGCCAAATGAGAGCAAGCAAATTGAACTGGATAGGTCAAAAAAAGGGGAAATTTCTTTCGTTAGGAAAAGAGCTTTCGTTTGGAATGTGCAGAGTGCTTGGTGAAGAGATGGTAACAGGTTTTTTTTTTTGTAGAAGTGATCGTTGATGAAATCGGAAAAAAGAATTGGATTTGGGGAAGTGTTGGCATAAGGTAGTATTGTCAGCGATCGTGTTGAGTGGTGACAATTTGTGATAGCCTTTTTTCCCGTTGGATTTAGAGGAAGGTAGCTACCCAGACATCAGCCAAATGCTGTCCTTTTAGAGCTAGTAATGTACCTTTTATTACCATTAAATTTATGTGATTTGTATTTCCATACTTATTTTTTAATTTCTAAATGGCATAAGTTATGCAAAACAGTTTTCCGAAACAGTTTGCTAACACCTGATTAATACTACTTACTATTGAATACTATTAAAGTTGCAGCCCGTTTTTACTATATTATTTATTTAAAATTTCGAGTTGTACTAGAGTCGACCTACAGTCGAAGCTAGGTAGGCAATATGGAAACCCCCTTTGCAAAAAGTAGTATTGTGTACTAAAAATGAATTTTTACAGGAATCACAACAAACTTTTTCTAGGACCATGTTAATCGAACAAAACAAAAATTGAAGAAATAAATTGTAATTCGTTTATATCCCTTGAAGAATGTCATAATTTTTTTTCCCGCAAATTATATTTTTAAAATTCAGTATCTTTTTATTTCTCATTAATAATTTGATTGTTTTCATTACATTCCTCCTTTGTGCCATTGATAAAAAAATATATGAGCGCCTAAATTAATAATTTATTTGAAATAATAAGCCATGGGATTATTTATGTCTTTGTTTAATTCAAAATTCTGCCTTGAGTACCTTTTTAAAGTATAAGTACGGCAAATTCACTAATAGCTATTTCCATTTCCAGAAATTTGGCTTTGCGCCAAACCAAATTAACTTGACCCTAATGCTGATGAAATATTCAAGAGTAATTAGTTCACTTTTGAATTTATTGTACAGCTTTTTGTGGCCAGTTTATGATAAAAATTAAATAGAATTTAATAAAATAATACATGGTTATATATATTTATTTTGTATAAAAGTAACTCAGCGCACAACTAGATCTGAGCTCTGAAAGTGAGGAGTTGTCTTTAGACAATATTCTGTAATCAACTCGGATTTTTTTTTTTTTACGTTATTTCTCATTTTTTTATACAAATAATTTTTTTTGAGGTTTGGTTCACTTTGGAATTAATGGACAGCTAAATTTATATTACATGCTACTTAGGTTCATTTCTTTGATTAAATCATTATAGTATAAATACATAAAAAACAAGCAATAGTAATGAATGCGGAAGAAATTTTTGAAATATGTTCAAGTAGGTCAAGATGTCAAAATTTTGTAAAGCAATTATCTCCACACAATAGAGGAACGATCGCTTCACTTTGCACTTATTGTTTTTTAACAAAGTATTTGAACATTACAAGTGAAAAAAGTAAAATCACATATTTTGATGAACCATAGCCGCTAAAACTCAAGTGTTTCAATCCTACTTCATTACTTAGGGTACAAAGATGGTAGTGTGCCACTGTGGAGATACTCGTTTGAGGCTCATAAGAGTGGTGCGCATCTATCTCCACCGTGCAATAAAACAACAGAGAAGAACGAGGACTTTCTGTAGAAGGTAAAGCTTAGCGCTGTTTACGCTCGTGATTTAAAGCTTTCGCATAGTACTAGTTTAGACATAAGATATCTATTATCCATCACCCAAATATCCGACAAAATCAATTAAAATTTAAGGGCCCAGTTGGGCCTCTGATACCTCTGATCCTGAGCCCCTAACTCCTGGCCACTTCCTGCTCCCCTCCCCCCCTAACCGCTCCTCCTGAGCGTAATGTCACCACTCTCAGCATCAACCGCCTTTCCCGTTGGCAACTTACCCAGCGGATTTAGCAGGACTTCTGGAAGCGCCAAGAGTACCTTGCACACGCTTCAACAGCGTAACTAAATGGCTTCTTCCGACCACGAAGATCACTCCAGGCACTGTCGTCATTGTGCTTCAAGACAACGTTCCACCTGTCAATGGCAGCTCGCCATCAGACGAGCTATAGCTTCTCAACACTTCTCAACAGCTTTCATTCCGCATCTCTCTACTAGTTTTTTAATACTTCAAGCAGAACATTTCTTTTTTTTTGAAGAGTCATCAGTTGAAGTGCGTTTATTTGTTTTCATTTGTTCCTTGCTGTGAAAATTGATACTACGTAATGACTCCTTGGGGGGGGGGCGAGGGTCAAAACAAAACGGTATCTGAAGCCGAGAAATTTCCAGCCTAATTTTTCAATTGTATCTAGCATTTATTGCGCAATAAGTGGGCAAGCATTATTGGAGAAAGACTAATCGTTTAATAGCAAACCATATTGCTATTTACGTTCACGGGTTTCTCCCATCATAATGCGTTTGTCATAACTCATGCGATGCGAATTAATACGAGATTCAAGTGAATTCAAATTGAAATTTCAATTGGTCGTCCCGCATGTTGCAAATCAGACGGATACATTTTTCTTCGGCCATCTTTGGAATGATCATCCATATGAAATCCAGTGCACAAGAATCATTCAACTTAAACTGTTTTGCTTAAACATTTGAAAATGAATTCAGTTGACAATGAATTAGTTAAGTGATACTTCCGGTTAACTGATTTTAACGAAAACTTTCATGTCGAAGGCTCATTTTTTTTTTTATTGTATAAGTTTAGTACGTTATCAGACTAATCGTCCCTTTTCATGTGGATCATTAAATTATAATTTAGATTGTTATTAAACTATTTATGACAATTGTGGATCTCTTATCATTTATTGTTCAACATATTGCGGTAAGAAGTTTAACTTCCGTATTTAGTGGTTTCCAAGTCTTGTGTGTTTGGTCTTGTGGCTTTATAAATGAGTTAAACTGATAGAGGAAGTTCGTTAACACAGAAGTGAAATTGGTTTCAACTAAAATTGAGGAGCTTAATGGTGCCGTATGCGTGAAGGATTTTAGTTAAAGACCTTTTTCAATCAAATGTCATAATCAATTTAATTATGTTTTAATTACTCGTTAAGATATGTTCGTGTTATTTCCATCTATTTGAAATCAATAAAGGCGAATTAATAAATACGTAAAACTTTATTTATTGTTAATACTTTGTAATATATTTTTAGCTTCGCTCTTACTTATAAGTAATCCTTTTGCTAGAGCATATCAGATTTATCATTTTTACACCATGTTCTAAGTGATGGCTATTTTCGGGCTTCAAAAATTCCTTTAAGAAGGGATATAACTTCCAACAGTGTTTTTTTTTGTGTTTTCATCGCTTCCTTCACAAGGTTGGTAATTGCAAATATTTCTTTTCACAATTTAATATGTTTGTAGTAAATTCTGTCATCAATTGGGAAGATTTATTGTGAATCATCAGATTTACTTTGATATGCCGGCTGTCCGAACAACAAATTAACTTATACTTGAGATTGTGGCATAGCTTCATTTTCAAATCTTGATTGATTAACTTCATAGTAATAACGACGTTGTTGGCATAAGAAGTTATTTGACTAGGGATATGTCTTGTAGAGTTAAGAACAGATTTTGTCTTTGTGTGAAGATTTGTTGGAATCAGATAGCTTGTTGAGTTTGTATGGAAGTAAATCTATCGTTTGATTCTACTACATGTTCCACATTTATTTACTTATTGCTTACTTGCTTATTTTCATAGCGAGCTATAGTCCATGGTAAACTTTGGCATTCTGAACCTTCTCTTTCCATTGATCCCGGTCGAAAACCGTGGTCCTTCAATTCTTCACTCCCATCTTTTTTAGGTCGGCCATTGTGCCGTCTTTTCATAGGAGCACGTGTTGCCATGACGGCATGACTGGATATATATGAGATACAGCAAAATTTTTTAAATATTAATTGAGTTTGAAGCAGGCTTTAGTCCACGATTCAATTTTACACGTGATGAGAATAGAGAGCTGGTTTGAGGTAGAATAGTTATTTTGAAAAGATGGTCAAGGTATTTTAAAAAACTGCTCTGGTGTTGGTGAAGACCAATGATCCCAAGATAGTTGTAGATGATGAGGAACTGCCGGCAATAGTAGACGTAATGGATGTAATTAATGCACTCAAAAATAATAAAGCGGCAGGAAAAGATCGAATTATTCTATCATGATGGAGAGGCTTAATGAAGGAAATGTATAGCCGTAATTGTGACATTTGGATTGGTGAAAAGTTGCCTGAAACTTGAAAAAATCCATCATTTGCCCTATCTATAAAAAAGAAAGTAAGTTGGAGTGCGACAGTTACTGTGGAATCTCTCCTTTAAACACGACATAATATATTGTCGACTTGACTGTTGAATAGCCTCAATAAATGGAAGAAAAGACTAATTAGGAATACCAGAGTGTTTAGACAAGGTTGGTCTATAACTGACCATAATTTGAACTAACTAGTGGAGTGAAATAAGTATATAAAAATTATTTAATTTCGGCATAAAAGAGCTAAACTAAACACGTCATTAACATTCTCGCCAAAAAATACATTCACACCAATAGACATAATCGTGCTAATAAACATATTATAGTTAATAAAAACATTCACACTAATTTATCACCCGGATACTTCTCAGTGTATTGCAGCCTCATTGCAGCGCACTCTCATTACAGACAGCACTGTTGTTGTTGTAGAAATGTAGAAGCTTCTAGTGAGAAAAAAATCTAAAATTATTGGGATTCAAACTCGGGACCTCCGTATGGTAGTCCAGCAAGCTACCACTCCGCTACCCTGCCTTAAATTCAAGCTAGTAAATACATTTATGCTATGCATTCACACAATCTTAATTGAATGAAATAATTGATAATCTTTTACCTGTTTATTTATTCTAACTTAATAATTCTAAGTCTATCTAGATACGTTAAAAACATTGGAACTTTTGAATAAGCAAATAGCTTCCTTATTTAGAGAAAATCCTCTTGTAGAATAGCAGACTTATGTTACTTATGTAGCAGACCTGCTCTTTCTCTGCGTTCGTAGCGCCTAGTATTCTTCCAAAGCATATGCCAATAACCACTCTCGACATAAGGTATTACTATTTATTTTGTTAAGGCAAATCATATTCTATGGTTCTACCGGAGGCCTTCTACCAGCCTTCGGATAGTGATTTCTCGTTACTGAGACTGCTCATTAGCAGTTAATGAGCTATAGAAGCTCTAAGGATCAGAAAATCTAAGGTAGCAATGCCAGATTCAAACCTAGGCCTTCGCGTACCATCCACCCGCTCTATCATTAAGCTAATTCCGTCTCTATTATTGTTCTAATTTTTAATTTTTTTTTTTGACATGTCGTTACGTTGGTCACTAGCGACCTCTATTATTATTATTATTATTTTTTTTTTTTAATTTAAGGCACGTCAACAACTATGGTCATTGGCGCCCGGAGACTTCTCAGTGCACTGCCGGCCTCCGGACAGTGAGCTGTAGAGGCTCCTAGGAAGAAAAATCTAAGGGTAGCACAGCTGGACTCGAACCCGGGTCCTCCGCATGGATATTAATATTATTAATAGTAGTAGTAGCATTAATAGTAGTAGAGCGAAGATTTGATTTATTATCTTCACGTTGGACCAATACTTGTAGGAGTAATTTCTAATTACGTCTGCTACATCGAATTTACATAATAGTATATTTAATTTAGCACATTTGTTGTACAATATGATGTGCATAAAGAAAAAAAAAAAAAAAAAAAAAAAAAAAAATCCACTTAACGAGCTTGAATAAAATGAAAACAACTTCCAATGAGACCACTTTGTGGATATTTCTGAAGAGTATAGCATAAATATTCATTCAACCACTGATTAAAAATTCATGAAGTAACTAATTTTCATATTTCTGTTAAAATGTCATAACAAAAAAAAAAAAAAAATCAGATGTAAACTATTCAATTTTACAAATAATACAGAACTTCTAAAAGAACAAAAAAAAAAAAAAAAAAAAACTTTAGACAATAAAACCTATGAAATGAAGAATGTGTTAATTTTAATATATTCAGTAGAATAATGGACCTTTAATGATATATCTTTGGAATGAAACTAATTATTCACAATTGTGATTCAACGATAAAAATGGGGGCCGGTAGTCTTAATAGTTGAAGACAAAATTCTCGTATAGTTTTTGCAAAAAAATGTTATTTTTGGCTAATTTAGAGGCTAAAAATATTTTCTGAATCCTGAATAATTCTTTTCTCTAGCCTTCCAAAAAAAATTAAAATTTTCATTATTTTTGTCTTAATTCCATAATTCCATCCTCTTCCATAGCTTTCCAGTTATTTGTGCATAAAATTAGCAAGAACATCGCAAAGAAATGAAATTTTCTCGTTGAGATAATGTTGCACAGATCTAAATAAATTGAAACTGAATGCGATAATTCATTGGAAATGATGGATCCAATCTAAATTGCAGCAGTTTCTGTCTACTCATCATAGAAATGAGAATTCTCACGTTGTCATCTTAAAAAATATAACTCCGCTGCCAAACCAAATCTTCTAGAGAAACCTTCTAAATCCTCCTCATAGGTCTTAACCTCTTCGCCATTGATGTCACTTAGAAAGAATTATATTTGGAGGTTATTCTCTAATTCGGATGTTTTTTTTTTTTTTTTGCCAAGGATATACTAAGATGGCGGCATTTGCTTGAAGATTGATGATTAGAAAGTGGAACTCTAAAATAGAACTTAATCAAGCTCTGATCACTAGTTTTTTGCGAAGGCCCAGGTTAGAATTTAAAATACTAAAATAACAACTTTGAACTTTTAGTGATTCTCTATTTTTGAATTATGCTAACGCCAGACCGACAATTAAACAGATAGATTGACAGATGGACATATTTCCATACACACAAAACGCAAACATAGCAAATTCTAAAAAATCACTTTTTTTGGACTCAGGGGAACCTTAAACGTGTATTTCCGGTGAAATTCGAAAATTGGATACGTTCGCAATGCTTCCTCTTATTTTCTCTTCCAATAGTAAAAATTTATTTACGAAAAATTAAAATTTCATATGCTATCTTGGTTATTTTTTTCTGCAGATCTTAAATTCAAAAATTGACATTATTTCTTTAGTATTTTTACAAATGATTTCCTTAACGCGAGATTCACTAAACTTATTATACATATCAAAAAAGGTTAAAAAAAAGGATATTAGGTATGTAGTAAGGCATAAGCTTCCGTCTTGATTGCCATGTCAGCACATCTAGCATATATGCCGGAAGTTAAATTTAACAAAAGATTCCAAATTTTAAGGAAAGTGTAACAGCAACCAAAGAGAGCAAAAAGAAGCTCAACCACTCTCTCGGACTGGAGTGGGAGAAGCTGTATAAATATAGCGACGGACAGTCCATAAAAGGACAGTTGAATTCAGTTCAATACATCCAATTACTACGTGTCATTTTCATACCACTCTACCTTATAACATTTCTCTATTGTAAACTTCAGGCAGTCTGTGTCTATTTATTAATATATTAGTTAACCAGTCTTAAACCAAGTCTTCTTCTTATATCATCAACCAGACCTAAATTTTCTCCACCTAACACATCCATTATAAAAGTTATCAATCGGAATTACAATAAGTTGTGTATGTTTCTCATGCCAGCTTTCTTTATTTTACACATTAATCCTGATAATTGACTGATAATTTAGTGGTCAATCTGTATAGAAATAATACTGTAATTGGAATAGGTTTGATTGAATATTTAATAGGTAGAAGTGTTCTATACTTACAATCAATCAACCAGAAATATCATTGAAAAAGTGTTAAATTTAACTAATTTTTCTATGTATTGCTTTACAAGTTATTTACTTTTAATTAATTGTTTTTTTCCTTTAAATAAATTTATTATTTATTAATATTCAGATTAAAATTTCTAAAGAGTATAATTAATATTCAAATGATTGTTTAGAATCTCAGCAATTCTCCGGAAAGGTCAAGTGCAATTAGCAATGCACTGGAATACATAATAAATATACAACTTGTCGTGAAGTCCACAATATAAGCAGTTGAGTTTCTTATCATTAATTAACCTTGAATCAGCCTTAGGCGGCCATTATGAATCCTAAGTAAGACTGTATTAAATCACTTTTTCTTTTTCTATTTTACCTTATCTTATCGCATAAAAGGGAGAAGGTAATGTTTTGCAATGGAGTTCAAGTTTTCAAAATAGAGATTCCATCGGAAACATATTCTTTAGAGGTTCCCTAGTCAGAAAAAATGTGTACGTGTATGTGTGGTGTGCGAGAGAGACAGAGAGAGAGAGAGAACGAGATAGAGAACAGAATATATCCAAAATTAAAAGTAGTTGTTGAATTTTTTGGAACTTTTTCGAAAACGACTTTCAAGGTGCTAAGAGCATGTGCTCCGCTACATTATATTTGGAAAATTGAGGGAAAATTTCCCATTTATGGAAAATTTAATTTGAAAGGTTATTGGGTTTTATTGAATGTTTGAAATGCTGTCTTCTGGACCATAATCCCCTCCCCATAACTCAATACTTATTTTAGGAAAATTGAATAAAAATTTTCAACTTAAAAGAAAATTTCTCAATTTTATAATTGTATTAAAGCCAAACTCATGGCGTAAGGAACAAAAATTGTATTAAATGAGCAAGACAAAGTGGTGTGATTGTTTCACACCAGATTGTAAGTAACAATGTAAAATATAATAATACAATAGGTAATAATAAATAGATTTATTAATAAGTGGATAGTGAATCCCAGAATTTATAGAACAAAAACGTTTTGTTCAAAGGCTCCAATCTTCATCGACTCTTTGTTTGTTTGCAGAGAATAGTGGAATTGTTTGTAATTTAAGTAAAGTGTCAAATAAATTGTTTCCAAGAAGGTTCCCAAACATTTGGCCCTTTTGTCGCTTTTCCACAAACAGATAGAAACTCAGCGCCCCCCTGAAAAGCTAGCTGCGTGACCAATTACTATTATTATGTATTTATATTTCTACCTAAGACATTTATATACAATGTTGTTGCAAATTGAATACGTTAAAGATTAAAATAATAAAATTATTTATCGAAATTGACTAAATCACATTAAACTTAGAAAATTACAATAACGAAGTATAAGTATTATAAAAAAAAATCTCGTATAACATTAACAATAATCCTAATGAGAAGGATAAAAATGCAATGATAAACATTGTTTATCAATATATCCTGCAGATAGGCGGATATCACGGAAAATATCTCTAATGTTTCCCAGCTTTGCAGACCCAACCACAACAGCGCTGCTGTTAAATTGATGTTTTGGAGTTTATTGGGAAAAAGCAATTTTACATTATTCTCTAAAGTACCACTTCAGTACAATGTAAGCTTCTAATATCTATACATTATTATTATTATTATTAGTATATTAAAAGCATTCCTAGAATAGAAAAATAGAAGAAACTTGGTTAATCTTAGTTGCAATGTTCCAGAATAGATCTTCAAGTTTTTTAAAATTTTCAGGAAAACGGATAGAACGAATTTATTCAAACATGAAAAGTTTTAACTGTACCGATAAAAACAGGCCACATTAATTTGAAAAATTTTGCGGGACAACTCGTTATTGTAAGTTCAGAGGAATCTGTGACGTTAGATTTCAAAAGCTAATGGATTTTTGTTGAGTTTATCAGGGCTATTTTCTGGATTATAATCATTTGATTATCACTTTGCAGATTTTGTAATTGTATTAAATGCAGCAAGAGAAAGTGGTATGATTGCTGTATACCAGATTCCAAGTAATAATGTATAATATAATAATACAATAGGTAATAATAAATAGATTTCTTAATAAGTGGATAGCGAATCCCAGAATTTATAGAACAAAACATTGAGAGTATTGTTCAAAGTTTCAGGACTCTTTGTATGTTTGCAAAGAATGGTGGAATTGTTTATAATTTAAATAGAGACTTAAATACGCTTTTTTAAAAAGATATTTGTATTTCCATACATGTGATAAATATATTTGGCTTAGAGTAGTTATATAAATTGAAAAAATACAAAGTACCTCTATATTACTATATTTAGCTCTCTAGCTGATATGTGGATATGAATGGGCAACAATGTGTTGAATAAGAGCTAACTATAAACACATGTTGGTATGGACGCATATATCATGATTTCTAATTAAATCGCTGACAGTTAATGACCATTGTTATAGACAGTAATGGAAACAGTGAACAGTGCAAAAATAAAACTGTAAAAAATACATCGTAAAATGTGTGGAATATTTTGGATTTTTTTTACCAGTTTGGTTTTATAATAATTATAACCAAATTCAATCTTTTGATATCTCTCTTTCCAATATAATGAACATTAACTTTGACTTTTCATAGACGATTGGTCCCAATTTTCTTAATAAATTTAAATTTAAATGCACTTAATGATCTGAAAATTATTGGCGAAAAATTATGTAAAATAGTCCGTTATTTATATATTATTTAAATTATGTAAATGATCCGTTTTTATAAGCTTCTTTGAATTATTAATTCATAAATATAAATTTTTGTATTAGAATACTTTTAAAAAATAAAAAAAACATTAGGAATGTTAATTTAAAGCATTGGAAGTTTTTTTTTTTGAAAAATTTGGTCTTTGAAAGAATAATGGTCTGTGAATGTGCGTATGAACAAAATATCTAATACAGGAAAAATTGCTGGACGTTGAAATTTGGTATTCTGCTTAGGATCGTGTATTATTTACATTTATCCTGTGAGTACATTCATCCTTATAAAAACAACATGCTTATAAATACACTCATTCTTATAAAAAGAACATGCATCCTTATAAATACATTCATCCTTATAAATACATTCATCCTTATAAATGCATTCATCCTTATAAATACATTCGTCCTTATAAATACATTTATCCATTAAAACATAATTACGGTTCTCACATACGTCTATTTACAAGAGAGTGGAGTACTCTATATTCCTCACAATCCATGAAGATCCTAAACCTATCCACATTCACACAAACATTCACAAACGTGCCGGGGTGCCAAACCCGACACAGGCCCACCCGTCCTAGAAAACAGTGGCTCCCGAGAAATGTTGGAAGACGTCCTGCCAATAGCAGGAAGTCAAGAGATTTGCCACCCTTGCCCCGGCATTGGCCCGCCCCCCCCACACTTCATTCGCACGCACATTCATACAACCTATTCCTACCCAAACTACTAAAAATAAGCATTTTAAATTAAACTTGTACAGTAAATTGTCTATTATTAGACTAAGTTAAAAACATTTATATTTTTAAGAAACTGCAGAGTGTTCTGTGCGCTACCTTCGTTGTCGCTCATTACTTCTGTTAATACCGAATGAAAATTAAGGCTTTCCCTAGCTCACACATACTTGGTACATTCAAGCAACGTATGCCGTAAGTTTAATGCAACATTGCATTCTGTGCAATTAGATGGTTCTTCCCTTTTAAGGGTTAACTGTGGCCATGCGTTAACAATGTGTGCCTAATCCTCAATTTTGCATTTTCCTATTGTTATAATTTCACAATTAGTGCGATATCTGAGACTGATGTTTTTTTTGAAGATATCTTCTTTAGGAGGGCGATTTTTTGGACAAACGTAATTTTAAATCTTTTTCCAACGATTTTAGCCGTGATCGTTTTCTTTGTTTTTAGCAAGGATTGTGTTGGCGCTTATTCCATAATTTGGTTTTTGTTTTTATTAATCGTCTTTTGAGTGCTTTTAATTTAGTACTTTGGTAATGAATTAATTACAACACTTGTGTTTGACTCTGAATTACCATATGTCGACGGTATTCGACATAAAAACAATGTTCATCTATGGATATGTAGTGGAATCAGATGTCTTGAAGAGGGTTATGATGCGATGAATGGTTGGGAGTTAGTTAGAGATTTTTAGAGAGTTGTTACTCGAAATATGAACTACTAATTTACGAAAATAGACTATATTTTAACAATAATTTAAACGTTTGAAAATATACAACTACAATTAATTTAAAATGATTTAAATGGTAACTAGAATGCACAACTATAATGATTGATTGAATAAATATATGTTTAAAACCTTAGATAGGGACGCGCTCGTGATGTATGAACTGATGTCGTAAATAACTGGTAGAATCCTGATGAAACGCTGATAAAATACTGCAGAATACTCATCCCCTCTTCCGGTGGAGAGACGTTTATATTGGCATCACTCACACATAGACAAGTGTGTAATTACGGGTCACACTAAAACATCTCTTGCCGTGTGTTGACCCTAGGTCTTGAATAGGTAGGTGACCAGTGTGGCAACAGATGATGGCGGTTATCAAAAGACTGTAGCCAGGTGGTCTTTTGAGTGTTTGTTGACCCTTGTATATCGGTCAGGTGGCTTCTGTACACTGACCGTATAATGACCCTTTTACAGTTGATGGCGGTTATCAAAAGACTGTAGCCAGGTGGTCTTTTGAGTGTTTGTTGACCCTTGTATATCAACCAGGTGGCTTCTGTACACTGATCGTATAATGACCCTTTTGAAAGGGTTCTTGTTGAAAGGGTTTTAGCGGTGTGTCTTTGGCGGTCCCTTTGACCGTGCACTGACCGCGGCTCTTGACCTGAATAATAGCGACTGGCTGGCACCACTAGTTATAATTTTTATAATTTAAAAATTATATCTTTTCCTACTTGTTATCACTCCTTCTTGTTATCACATTACAGATATGTCACAAAACTTTATTTTTCAAAGCATTCACTTTGAAATTAGACGATGTTTATTTATTACAACAAATTATACTTGCATAATTAATTTAACGAGTTATTTATTTGATATACACACTTACCATGCTTTATACTGATTTCGAAAAGAATTTAATTAATGACTATATAATATTTTCGCAGCACACCTAACATCCCCATTCTTCCGACAATACACCTGTTGAAAAACCCTGATCTAAACACATATATTATTTAAAACCCTGCCTATCATACTTTTATTTCAAACATTCTTTCCGGAAAATGGAATTTTAAGATGTTCTGAAGAATCTGTGACATTAACTTTCTAAATTGAATTTGCGTTTGTTCAATACGTATGTTCAATATAATTGGCGCTCTCTTCTACACTATAGTGTAATCAAATTAGCTATTACCAGACTTAGGAGAGTAGATGTATCCCAGCACGTCAATATTTATGTTACCGGAAATGAATAAAATTACAAATTTAAAGGAAATTTACTATTTTTAAAATTGTATTAACATTAGTAAGAGAAAGTCATGTGGCTGTTTCATATCAGATTTTATTGCCTATTAAAGAAACGTTCTTGCACAAGGGAGAGCGTAAAAATAGAAACAAGAACTTAAAAAAGAAGAAGAAACAAAAAATAAACAAGAATTTTTCAAAAAAAAAAAGGAATAAGGTTGTAGTTATTTTAGTAACAAGAGAATTATGGATATGAATTAGACATAACATTTTTTCCGTTACCATTAAGTAAAGCTTCCGCTGTAAATTACCAATGTTTTAAATTAACATTCTCTTTTTCTTTTTTTTTTTAACTTTTATTCATTATTCTTTAAAATATAGTCCAAAAGAAAAAATTATATTTAAGAATTAAAAACTTCAACATTTAAAACTTAAATTATAAGAAGCATATTAAAAAAGTAAAAATAAATAAGTACTTCGTTGATTAATGACAATTCCCTCAAAATAATTACGGAATCATTTTACATATTTTTTTCGTTAATAATTTTCAGATCATTACATACATTCATTTAAATTTAAATTTATTAAGAAAATTGGGAACAAACGTCTATGAAAAGTCAAAGTTAATGTTCAATATATTGGAAAGAGAGATATCAAAAGATTGAATTTGATTATAATTATTATAAAACCAAACTGGTAAAAAAAAAAAAAAAAAAAAAATCCAAAACATTCATCACATTTTACGATTTTTTTTTTTTAGAGTTTCATTTTTACACTGTTCACAGTTTCCATTAGTGTCTATATCAACAACGGTCATTAACTCTCAGCGATTTAATTAGACAATCATGATATATGCGTTCATACCAACATGTGTTTATAGTTAGCTCTCATTCAACACATTGTTGCCCATTCATATCCACATATCAGCTACAGAGCTAAATATAGAAATATAGAGAATATTTTGTACTTTTTCAATTTATATAACTACTCTAAGCCAAAATATATTTATCACATGTTTAGAAATACTAATATTTTTTTTTTAAAAAAAGCGTATTTAAGTCTCTATTTAAATTACAAACAATTCCACCATTCTCTGCAGACAAACAAAGTGTCCTGAAACTTTGAACAATACCCACAATGTTTTGTTCTATAACTTCTGGGATTCGCTACTTCCACTTATTAAGAAATCTATTTATTTTTACATATTGTATTATTATATTTTACGAGGTATGTCCAGTAAGTAAGTGTACTGAATTTTTGCAGGTTACAAAAATTTTTATTTGAACAAAAAATTTACCTGGTTACATTAGTACATATGTAAGCTATTTTTCGACATAGTCACCATTCCTCTCAATGCAGGTGGTGAACCGGGGTATTAATTTTTTGATGCCTTCCTCGAAGTAGTTTTCCCGCCAACGCCTTCGTCCACTTCTCCACCTCCCCCTTCACCTCCTCGTCGGTTGAAAACCTTTTTCCACCCATGTGCAGCTTCAGGGAGGTAAAGAGATAGTAATCTGAAGGTGCTAGGTCAGGGGAATGCGCGGGATGGTTCAGGACATCCCATTTAAACGAGGCAAGCAGTTCCTTCGTGGCGTTGGCCGTGTGTGGTCTGGCATTGTCGTGCAGCAGGCAGGCTCCCTTTGTCAGCATGCCTCTCCTTTTGTTCTGAATCGCCCTCCGCAATTTTTTTAGGGGCTCCACAGTATGTTGCAGAGTTGATTGTCTCCCCTTGAGGCATATATTCAATTAAAATTATGCCTTGACAGTCCCAAAACACGGATGCCATGATTTTCTTGGCTGAAATTGTGGTTTTGAACTTTTTGGCGGAGGGTGAAGAGGTGTGACGCCACTGTTGAGACTGCCTTTTGGTTTCAGGTGTGTAGTGTACAACCCAAGTTTCATCTCCAGTAATGATGGAGCGGAGAAATTCATCTCCATGGAGTTTGTAGCGTCTCAAAAACTTTTGCCCGGCCTCCACTCTATTCAACTTGGCGGGAGATTGGATTGAGATTTTTCACGAAACGTATTGTCACGTCGACAGTTCTCAACGTACTGACCTCGAACCGGTCTCGTTGCGGAGGGGAGGAATCAGGCTACACGACGGTGTAGCCAACATGTCGAAAACAAAATCCCTCCGGCCATGAGAGCCTCAGTACTCTTACTTACTGGACATGCCTCGTGTATATATATATTTGAATTGTTACACCAGCTCTACGTGTGCTATGAGTAAGTAACATTGACAAACTGACACTGACGCTCACACACCTCACATACTAAACGAGGGAAAAAGCTACCCAGCGGTAACACTCCCTAATTAATTATTCAAATTAACTGCTCCCTTCTTCTGCGAAGAGGAGATCGCGAGGCCACTGGTGCCTTAAACGTCTGGGAGGATTGTCTGGGATGCAAAGGGATGATAAATTTCGGATAAGAGGATAGAATTTGTTATATCGGGTTCGGGCAACCTTACTTTACAAAAGGAATTACTTTACAGACAAAAGTCCGTATGAATGGTTAGATTTGAAACATAAAATGGAGCGTTAACGATAGTGCGAAGGATTTTGGATTGGAGAGATTGTAATTCTTTGGAGAATTGAATTTTTGTTGAACCCCATAGTTTAATGCTGTAGGTCCAGGTAAGTTTTAATAATAGATGTGTATATGAGTCGTTTGTTGTTTAGTGAGAGTTTTGATCTGTTGTCGAGTAGTGTTTTGAGTAGGCGATGTGGTAGCGTCTATTAAGTTCAAGTCTTTTAAGTCGGGTATGTGGGTTCCTATTATATTTTTATTTGATTTTTTTATAAATTTCATTTATTTATGGGCGTAAAACAGGGTGCTCTTTTGAGTCCTCTCCTGTTTTCTCTATTTATTGATATTTTAATTTCTGATATTATACAAAGTACAAGAATCCATTATTTATCTTTTTCTATTTACTCTTACAGCTATAAGAGGAAGTATTACATTTATTAAAATTTTCGAAACTGAGTTTTCACTAGAAAAACTTGTTTTGAGGTATACTGTACAGAGAAAAATATTCTGCTGTGAGACAGAGAATGATTATCTCTTACTTTCTCTTACACTTGTAAGAGGAAGTATTAAGATCTTGTCAAATTTTTAAAATTTAATTTTAGCACGTTCGAAAAAATATTTATAACCCAATAAATTAGCAATTTATTTGTTTATAATTAATTTTTTTAAGATGATGGAATTCTGTAATCACCTAAGATAGCACTTTAGAGAAAAAACAAAATCTGGTGTGAAACACTCACACAACTTTCTCTTACTCCTGTTCTCAAAATTATAATTGACAAATGTTATAGTTTGTGTACCAAATATAACGAAATTCGTCGAAAACTGAAAAAGCTGTTCAGTATAAGCGCACTTCCAGCTTACAATTTTCTTAAAACTTGGAATTTTGGCCCATCTGTTTATTTCTAATTAATTTTGTTTGGATGATAGAATTGTATAATCAACTATGATACCACTTTAGGGGAAGCTGCAACCCCACCCCTCCCCTAAAACTACCCTTACATGAATTTTTCCAGAGAAATGTCTTAAATAAAAGATGTAGATCTTTGCATTTTTATTTTGTATACGAAGTTTCAAGAAAATCGTGAAAAAATGAAAGAATCATTTAGTAAAGTGTCAAAACAAACACACTTCCGGTTATCTGATTTTTTTTCAAACTCGGAAATTCAACAACATATTTAATTCTAATTAACATTATTTAGATGACAGAATTGTCTAATAAACTGAAATAGCAGTTAAGATGAAAACCTAACCCCACCCCTCCCCCAAAGTGCCCTTAAATGAATTTTCCAGGAGAAATGTTTCAAATAACAGTTGTAGCTCTTTGTATGTTGGTAGTTGCAGTTTTAAAAAAAGAAAATCATTGGAGAGCCATTTTGTTTTTAGAAAATCGCAAAAACGAAAAAAAGTAAAAAAAAACAAATTGTAAAGTGGTTCTTCCGCTTGAATTTTGACAGATAACGTACTGTCAGATCCCATGGTGATACCTAAACGGAATATCAAGTTTGAACTTTCTAAGATTTTTCGTTCTTGAGCTATGCTGTTAACATACATACATACACACACAGACCATTTTCTAAAAACCACTTTTTGGGACTCAGGGGACCTAAAACGGATATTTCCGTAAAACTCAATATCAAAAATTTGACAACACGATTACAATACTTCCTCTTAGTAGGAGTAAGAGAAAGTAATAATAAGCTCACGCCTTCCACAATAAGTCGCCTTAAATGTATCTTCCCAGAGAAATGTTAAAAAAAAAAAAAGTTATAGATCTTAATATGTGTATTTGATAAACAAGGTTTAAAAAAAAAAAAAAAAATATCGGAGCAATTTTAGAGAAAATTTCAAAAAGTGAGAAAAAAAACAAAAAACACTGTGGTACTTCCGGTTGAGGAACTTTAACAGAGACAAAGTGTCGGATCCCATGGTGATATCTAAACGGAATATATCTCGTTTGAACTTTCTGCAATTTTTCGTTTTTGAGCAGTGCTGTTCACATACTCATAGAGAGAGAGAGAGACCATTTTCTAAAAAACCACTTTTTTGAACTCAGGAGACTTCAAAAAAATGTATAATTTCGGGGTGAAAACACGATATAGTAAATTTGACACGATTATAATATTTCCTCTTACCCTAGTATAGGGAGTAAGAGAAAGTAAAAAATATTTCAACAATTACTATGAATGAAAATTACTTTTATAACTTTATATACGAGTAGAAGTAATTGCTATTTGCTGTTCCAACTAGAATTGAATGAAGATTTATAATGGTAAAGTATTTCATTGATACTAAAAGTGGGTTATTGGCAAGTAAAAGTGTAGCTAATTTTCACTATACAAGTAAAATTTATTATTTACGGTAAACTGTAGGAAATTTATATATTACTATATTTTTTAAGTACGTGATTTTTTTAAAAACATTTTTAAATAAAATGTCATAGATAATAAAAGTAATAACGACGTGAAATACTCACATGACTTTGTTCTTTTTTTCGATTATTACAGTAGTGGGGGAAGGATGTATTTAGATATTAAAGCTTCTTAAAGTGTGTGGGTAGTTCAAGAGCCGCCTACCTCACCCCTTTAGAAATCATGAAGGGGAAGTTTTAACAATATAAAAGCAGACTTTTCAAGAAGTACACATTCTGCCAGTACGGTCTTTCATTCCTACATAATACGCTAAACACTTTTCTATATTAGTTCTATTAAAGTCGTTATAGTGGAATGTACTTTTTTTCTTTCTCAATCTCCGTTCAGTCTTATAAAAATACAATAAACTTTTAATCCGTATAGATTAAAAGTTTATCAGTGTTACCACTTTCAATTAAACAAATTTGAAGGAATGGATAAAATTGCTAAAGTATATTAATAATATTACAATCAAATAGAAGTTCTTAAATTAATAATTTGTTTTAATATTATAAAATCATTTTACAATAAATTTTAAAATAAGAAAACATAATATAATTTTGCTTAACTTTTTTTTTATTATTGATTTTGCATCTGTTATAAGCATAGCAATAGTAAATTTTCATCAGAGACATTTTCCGTGGTAGCCTGCTTCGTTTTGTGGTCATCGACCTGTTTCGGGCGTTCGCCCATCTTCAGGATGCGTTTTTCAGACAGTGTGCCAACACAGACTCGTACAGAGACTTAGTTTCACACTAACTCGGTGTGTCACGAGTTAGTTAGTGTGAAACTAAGTCCCTGTACGAGTCTGTGTTGGCACACTGTCTGAAAAACGCATCCTGAAGTTGGGCGAACGCCCGAAACCGATCGAAGACCACAAAATGAAGCAGGCTACCACGGAAAATGTCTCTGATGCTTTCCAGCTCTGCGGAACCAACCACCACAACAAATAGTAAATTTGTTTAATTTTGGGCAATTTGTAGAAATCGGTGTGAAAAAGGTCACTCACTAGAGAAACCCCAATTTATTCAACAAGTAGATCACAAAACGTTTTTTTAGTCTTCGAGAAGAATTTATAGGATTAGTAAGGGATGCAAGTTCACGGCATGAGAGGATTTGTTTTAAACGGAATATGATTTCTTGACAGACGTATGGTATATTTTAAATCTATTTGGATTGTATGGTTGGAAACAAAGAAAGGAGTTGAAACGATTTTGCGGAGGTTTTTGGATTGGAGGGTTTGGATACAGTTCTGCACTTGAGGTTCAACCGTATGCCTTTCAATCGTATGTCTTTGTAGATTAGCAATTTGTTGGTAAGTGTTTAAGTTGGATCGTTTATCAAGTGATCGCATCAGCATTTTGTAACGTTAAAGTAGTGCCTGTCGTTCTAGTATGTAGATTTCAGGTGAGCATCGACCCAAGTATAGTCCTAATTAGCGATTTTTTTGTACTGGGGGGTAAGGCGACATTATCATGATAAACTCGTACAGTAATGAGTCGTCGGAGAGTGAAAGAAATGGTTTTGCTCTTTTCAACACTGATTTTGATTCTACATTGGTTGAACCATTGTTGAAGTTTTTTTTTTTAATTTTAGTCGCGTCAACATCTATGGTTATTGGCGCCCGAAGCTTTCTCAGTGCATTGCCGGCCTCCGGACAGTGTTCTTTCGTTACAGACAACACTGTCCGTCACGCTGTAGAGGCTCCTAGGAAGAAAAAAAATCTAAGGGTAGCACAGCTGGCCTCGAACCCGGGTCCCCCGCGTGGGAGTCCAGTATGCTAACCACTTAACTATTCCTTTCTTTACATTGTTGAAGTGAATTCAGGTGAGTTTGTAGATTGCTAGTTGCTATTACGGGATCTTTATGTGTAGCTTAACTTTAATCTAATGTATACAACCTTTCTATGGTAACCTTCCCCTTTTCAGAAGACAACATTCTCTTAGAGGTTACATTCTTCCCAGTATTTATATCCTTTTTTAATCGTAGTTTTCAATTGTGTAAAAAAAAGCATATTATTTAACGAGAGTCAACTTCTTTTTTATGATTTCCATTCAACTGCCACACTCGCTTGTATTCATAAGCATAGCCTTGAACTCTCTTGTTAAGTAAATATTTTTTTAATGTACATTGAGGTTTCTAATATTTATTTCCGTTAGAAACTTAATTGCGAAAACTTGCATCCTTGAAATAACGGGGTGACAAAAAAAAAAGACGGTTTTTCAGTAAATAGATTAAAAAAAATCAATTTTTTATTATCTTTTATAAAATTTATATTAATGGTCAAAATATTGCCCGCTGTAATTGACTGTTAAGCTATCTTTCTACTATTCCTTGGGAATGGGATCTAAAACTTATATAACAAAATGGTCAATTAAATTTTCTCCCGCATAGAAAGTGTGCTATGGTCCGAAACAAATGATAGCCGGATGGGGCTAAATCTGAGACTATAGAGTGGGACAAAAAGCGGGGCAAAAGAAGTTAATGCCATCAAGTTTTTTTTCTTTAGTCTGACGGAAGGTGGGTGAGCGAGCATTATCTTATTGGAACAAAACTTGTTAGCAATTGACCAGATATGGATAAGGACCGATTTTATAAGTACATTCTATCTAGTTGTTGGTGGCAGTAAAGTTCGGAATTGATGGAAAGGTCCATCGGGAACTTCTTCATAATTTTATACCATGACCTAACATTTGGCTACATGTCTTAAGCGGCATATAAACGTAAAATATTATTGGACAATATTAAGTTTTGTGCAATAATATTGGATCGTGTTTAGATGATACTGAAAGGTTGTGCAATATATTATACGAAATTAAAAAAAAATTTGAATATTTATTGCACAATATGAACAATATTGTACTGTGTATGGGTTAAGATTGTGCAATATGGCGTCAGTTACTATCAAGATGTCGTGCAGAGAGGATCGCTCAAATCGTTTTTTTTTTTTTTTTTTGCTTTTTTTACATTCTCGTCAATATGGTCGCTAAAGCGGAAGACTGATCAGAATTGATTGACATTTACTGTTTACTACTATAAAGAGAACTTCATTTATACGTTGTAAGTTTCGAAAATCATTTGGCTCATATTTTCTCAGTTCGTTAAGTAATGTTTCATGCGTGAACTTTTCATTTTCACTCTCTTGTACCCACTGTTTCGCCCACTTCCAACCTTTCCTCTATTTTTTTTTTATTATCTTTTTTCAACTTTCGCCCACAACAATCAAAATGCAGCAAAATTCCGTAACACTCAACATTTTCCTTTTTCAACTCATCCAAGCAATTGAATTTATTTACTAGTCAATCTTATGGTACGTCTAGGGTGGATTTGCACAATATATTGCACAACCTTTCAATATTATTGCACAACCCCGATTATTGAGCAATAATATTGTACGTCTATGTGCCGCCTGAGGATTTTTTTCACCTTTTTTTCCTTTTCTATAGTATGGACATGGTGGCTAACAGTATCTTTACACACTGTCAATTCTGCAGCAAGTGCACGAGTACTTTGTGGTACGATTTGATTCGACAGTTTCCCGTAGAACCTCAACTAAATCACATGATGGCCACCCTCAACTATCTTATTTTCCAAGGGTCGTAATAACACTATTGAATTTTTGAATTAATAACACTTTTTTGGAATATGTAAACAAGTACACATACTTAGGGGTCCCATTCAGTTGTACGGGAAATTTTAACAATGCCACTGCCTACTTTGTTAGTAACGGTATTAAGGCTTCAAGTAAAATTAAAACTATTTTGATAAAAGGCAAGGTAAATTCTCTGGAGACAAAATTGAAATTATTTTACTCTATATCTGCTGCAACCGCTCTTTATAGTGCTGAATTGTGGTCGATCTCTAATTTAAATAGCGACCTTTTTTAAAAATCTATTTCACCTGCCAAAGTGCATTCCGCATCATTTCATTCGTATGGAAATGGATTGCCATTCTCTCAGTTTGTCAGTTCTCAGACGGGTGTTGAACTGGTGGACTCAATTACTAACAATGTCACCTGATGAATATCCCATAAAATGTTACGAATACTTGCTTGTCTCTTTAAACTGTAATCGTCGGGCTTCTTGTTCTGGTTGGGTGTACCACTTGAATAATATTCTCGTTTCACTGGGCTATGTAGGTATTTCCTATTTTTCGGACTTAAGTATCGTAAGGAGAGAATATAATGATATACTGGAGAGATGGGCCAATCGTGATCTCAGTGAAGATGCATATAGAATTATGAACAGCAGTTATAGCGAGATATATAGGTCTCTGTGCCCATTTGGCAATGGTATATTTTATGTCTCAAATATGCCAATCAAAAAGCAAAGGGCTATTATACAACTAAGATTATGTAATAGAACTAATATTAAACTGTTTATTAATGGCACATCATACTCAATAAACATAGAGGAACTGTGCACTGTTTGTAACATGTACAAGTTGGAAACCCTCGATCATATTTTGTTGGAATGCCCAGTATATAACCCATATAGAGAAAGGTTTCTCAGAAATTATATTTTGCCACACTCCTCTTTAAGAGACAATGTATTAAATATTTTGGACATTAATAGTGCAGAAAATGCAACCATGTATACTATTTCATTAGTGGGGTTTTGAAATTAAGATCTTTTATTTTTAATGAGTAGATTTGTATTTATTTAGTTATCTCAGGTATTTATTTGCTTACTTATTTCATTTTAATCTAAGAATGTTTTCTTTTTTTCTTTGTTTATATATGTATGTCAAAACAAACCAGACTCCCTGTAATATGTAATATTTCATAAATACAGAAATTTATTATTATTATTATTGAATTTTTGAAGTAATGCCGGGGAATATGTTGATCAAGAACATCTTCTCTTTGGTTTCATATAGAGCACGCTATAGCTTCAGCAGCAGTACACTGCTTTTTTTTCTCAGTAGCGATCTAAAATGACTAATATGACGCAAGACGGCGGTCTTGGTTTTCTAGAAAAACTCACAATTGAACTGACTATTTGAAGGAGTCCATAATAGATATAGAAAAATTCTGCAGAATCTGTAAAGATCGTGTTTGTAAATATCAGAGTATTTTGGATTGGATTTTAAATTTCTTGATTTAGAAAAAACTGTCTTTCTTTTTTAAATAACATCCCACTATTTTTCCACTTATAGCAATTTAAGAGCAATTAATGTGATTATTAAATGAATGGAAGAAAACTATTTATACCTGAGTGCTATTTCAGATACTGCAGGTCTAAGGTGGTGATCTTGATTACCAGTTGGTGAAGGCAGCTGGCTTATATCGGAAGTACTAAATGATTTTTGTAAACCAAGCACAGAACTTAGTGCTGCACAACTTTTTATAACTTCGTTTTCCTCTTCAAACCATAACACCTCTGGTATGTCAGCTGGCCTGAAATCAAACATTGATATATTGTTAATTAAAATTCAACATTTTATTGATAAATCCAAGTTTAAAAGTTTTTAAATTTCAATTTCTTTTTTTTTCTTTTTTTTTTTTTTTAATAAAGCAAAAGAAATTAAAATTAATAAATAAAAAGAATGAATCATTGTAAATATTCATTTAGAAAATAGAACTTAATTTAGATGGATGTGTGTGAAAAGAATATCTCAAAAAGGAAAAGTTGCAGGAAGCTCAAACATAGTATTTCCGTTTAGGTACTACCACCGCATCAGACACGAAGATTTCGAGCAAAATCCATCAACCGGAAGTGCCACTTTACTGAATTTTTTTTTCAGTTTTCTTTTATTTTCTTGAAAATAATCGGATTTTTTGGCTGTTTATATTTACGTATGTTAATTTGTGCTGATAATGGTTGATTAATGAACCATTATACAGGCTTAATATTTTTTATTTTTTTTAAAAAAAAGATTACATTTAGTATTCTTTCCTACGTTTCGACACTGAGCCTGTCACATTTTCAAGGAAATATGTTATTAAAATTTATACAAATCTGAAATAATAATAGGTAAATTAGAACAATTTTTCTTTTATGAGAATTTTAAAAATATTAAGGCTGTATAACGGTTCAGTAATCAACATTATCAGCACAAATTTTTGAAAACGGTCCCAATGATTTTCTTTAAACTTGATATATCAATGTGATATGATAGCGATAGCAAGAAAAAAAGAGATAATTTGTAAAATAATTCAAAAAATGAATTTAATCATTGATGTAAATACTATTTATGAACAACTAAAATGCACACACTCTATCAAACTAACTTAAATACAAAAAAAAAAAAAAATAGGGCACGCTCGAACAACGACATTTAACATAAATCTTCACATCAAGAAAGTTCCAGAAGATGCAACTTCAAGCGCCGGACATCCGCCCCCACAACCAATTTTTTCATGCTGAAAAAATTCTCACCGAGGGGAGGGGGGGTGATGTGATGTGATAGCGATAGCAAGAAAAAAAGAAGAGATAATTTTTAAATAAATCTAAAAATTACAACTAGTGGTTGAAAATTGGAAAAGGGTCCAGCCAGCCGCTACCTGCAGGTCATGAACCGCGGCAACACCCTTTTTGTATTTCATTCAAAAAGGATCAATATACAGTCAAGAGATAATACCTTACTGGCCTACCTGGCCCACCATCTGTTAACAAAGCGTCGCCACCCCGGCCAAATCAGCCCTTGTTAACTACTGACCTCCCCTAGGGTCAATATACCACAAGAGATGTCTTAGTGTTACACGTACTTACACATCAGCGTCGATGTGTGAGTGATGCAAATATAACACGTCGCTCCACTGGAGGAGGGGTTCAGTTCGACTTAGGCATCCAACGCCTACATCAGTTTTCAGATCAGAAGCACCGTCTCACATCGCGTACGCGTCCCTATTTAAGGTTTTAACACGTTACTAACTTCTTTAATATTTTATATTCATTTTATAATTCTTATAGTTATTTACTATTATGCATCTTAGTTTTTCTATTTTATATCTCTTTAAATTATTTGTTAAAATATAGTATATTTTTATAAATCAGTAGTACGCATTTCAAATACCAACTCTCTAATCTCTTACCCTCTAATTAACAATCTCTTACTCTTACTCATCACTTCAACTTCCAGTATCAATAAAACGATACCAATATATCAACTATACATATAAAAGAGCTATAAAATTTATTTACAACATTTCTCCAGGAAAATTCATTTAAGGGCACTTTTAGGGAAAAAGGGTGGGGTTATGGTTTTCTCTAATGTGCTATTTCAGTTTATTATACAATTCTGTCAACTAAATAACATTAATAAGAAACTAAATATGTTGCCACAATTCTCAGTTTGAAGAAAATCAGTGGACCGGAAGTGTGGCTTTACAGAATAGATTTTTCATTTTTTTTTTTTGTGATTTTCTCCCTAAAAATGCCGACGGTTTTTGAAACACTAATAAGAATTGTAAGTGTGAAGAAAATTTGCCATTTCGCAGTAAGAGAAAGTTGTGTGAGTGTTTCACACCAGATGCGCTCAGTTATTTTTTTTCCTACCGGAAACTTCTTATGATAATAAAGAAAGTATAAAGTTCGTACCTTATGCGATTTATTCGGTTTTGTGATGGATTGTTCGAAACACTTGCAAAGGCAATTACATACAAAATGCACGCAAAACAATTTTTATATGTTTAAAAAAAAAAAAAAATCTGGTGTGAAACACTCACACAACTTTCTCTTACTCCAATTCTCAAAATTATAATTGCCAAATTTTAATGAAATTCGTCGAAAACTGAAAAAAAAAAAACCTGTTCAGTAAAAGCGCACTTCCGGTTTACTAATTTTCTTGAAACTTGGAAATTTGGCCATCTATTTATTTCGAATTAATTTTGTTTGGATGATAGAATGTATAATCAACTATGATACCACTTTAGAGGAAGCTGTAACCCCACTCCTCCCCTAAAAGTGCCCTTAAATGAATTTTCCCAGAGAAATGTTTAAATAAAAGATGTAGATCTTTGCATGTTTAGTTTTATATATGAAGTTTCAAGAAAATCGTCGGAGCCATTTTTGAGAAAATCGCTAAAAAGTGAAAAAATCATTTAGTAAATGTTAAAACAAACGCACTTCCGGTTATCCGAGTTTTTCAAACTCGGAATTTCAACAACATATTTAATTCTAATTAACATTATTTGATGGTAATATTGTTTAATAAACTGAAATAGCAATTTAGATGAAAATCTAACCCCACCCCCCTTCCCATAACTGCCCTTAAATGAATTTTCCCAGAGAATCGTTTCAAATAAAAGTTATAGCTCTTTATATGTGTAGTTGACATACATACCATGTTTGAAGAAAATCGTCGGAGCCATTTTTGAGAAAAATAAAAAAAAATAAAAAACAGCTAGTAAAGTGGTACTTCTGGTTGAGGAATTTTGACAGATTACCTACTGTCAGATCCCATGGTGATACTTAAACGGAATATCAAGTTTCAACTTTCTACGGTTTTTCGTTTTTGAGCTATCCTGTTTACGTACATATATACATACAGACCATTTGCTAAACACCACTTTTTTGGACTCAGGGGACCTCAAAACGGATATTTCCGGTGAAAACTCGATATACAAAACTTGACACGATTACAATACTTCCTCTTACTAGGGAGTAAGAGAAAGTAAAAAGAAGAAAAAATGTTGAATTGTTGAATGTTGAAAATGTTGAGAAAATCGCTAAATAGTGAAAAAAAATCATTTAGTAAAATGGTAAATTAAACTCACTTCCGGTTATCCAATTTTAAACAATACTTTAAACAATATTTTAAAAAATGATTAATTGTTTCAATGCACCAATTTCCAGCGAGAATTTATTTTAAATAAGAGGAAAGTAATAATCAGACAAAAGGCGAGAAAAATCAAGTAAAAATATGTTGAGTATCATTTTAAGAGATATTTAAACAAATTATCTATTTTTTTTATAAAAACACTAAAGTTATAGTCATCTAGGACGGTATAAACTGTGGGCGAAGCGTGGAAATTTATGAAGATAGGAGTACCCAGTACTGTAATTATAATTTAATTCAGTTCACCTACCCATAATCACGTAACTGTGACGTCAAAGTACGCCCACCAGTTTTATAAGTAAGAACCTTCTTTTACTCTCATCCTGTGGCCGTCACCCCCACCCCCACCCCCCTGGATCAATTCGAACAGGACAAGCGGAAATGTCAAAGAATATTTTTGGGATTAGTCTTTCCCATTTTGTAATTACTGTGAAAATAATTTAAAAATTAATTAATGAAGAAGATCTTGGAGTAGTGATTAATTTCCACCCTTTTTTTGCCGCCCAGTTTTTACTTTCTACTATGACTGTACGAGGAAGGCTATTGCAATCGTGTCAAAACTTTTTGATATCGGAAATTTTCACTGAAATTTTCCATCTAAAGTGCTATTTCAGTTTATTAGACAATTCTATCATCTAAATAATGTTAATTAGAATTAAATATGTTGTCGAAATTCCGAGTTTGAAAAAAAAAATCGGATGACCGGAAGTGCGTTTACTTTATCACTTTACTAAATAATTTTTTCACTTTTTTTGTTGTTGCGATATTCTCAAAAATGGCTCCAAACAATTTTCTTGAAACTTCCCATATAAACTAAACATACAAAGATCTACAACTTTTATACGAACCGATGTCTTTTGCCAACAGGCAACTATTTAAAAAAGCCAAGTTATTGCAAATTAAAAGGAGTCTTATAAGTTATGTTTTGGTTCAGTAGAGGTAAAATTTTCGTCAAAAGAGAAGTTGACCCCCCCCCCCCCATTCCTAGCGTAATAAGAGATTAATCGGATCTTCCAAAAGAAACATATATCACAGACTGATCTGAGTTCGATACGGAAAAAAAATCTGGTGTGAAACACTCACACAACTTTCTCTTACTCCAGTTCTCCAAATTATAATTGACAGCTTTTATAGTTTGTGTACCAAATTTAATAAGATTCGTCGAAAACTGAAAAAATTGTTCAGTAAAAGCGCACTTCCGGTTTACTAATTTTCTTGAAACTCGGAATTTTGGCCATGTATTTATTTCTAATTAATTTTGTTTGGATGATACAATTGTATAATCAACTGTGATAGCACTTAGAGAAAAATAACCCCACCCCTCCCCCAGAAGTGCCCTTAAATGAATTTTCCTGGAGAAATGTTTCAAATAAAAGTTGTAGCTCTTTGTATGTGTAGTTGATATAGCAAGTTTAAAGAAAATCTTCGGAGCCATTTTTGAGAAAATTGCAAAAACGTAAAAAAAACAACTAGTAAAGTGGTACTTCCGGTTGAGGAATATTGACACATAACGCACCGTCAGATCCCATGGTGATACCTAAACGTAATATCAAGTTTGAACTTTCTACGATTTTTCGTTTTTGAGCTATGCTGTTCACATACATACACACACACAGACACACACACACACACACACACACAGACCATTTGCTAAAAACCACTTTTTTGGACTCAGGGGGACCTCAAAACGGATATTTCCGGTGAAAACTCGATATCGAAAATTTGACACGATTACAATACTTCCTCTTACTAGGAGTAAGAGAAAGTAAAAGAAAAAGGCTGGAGAGGCGAAGTGGGTGAAAAGGAGTAGGAGACTAACGTAGCAATCAATCGACGGACTTCAGGCTGCAAGTTCTCGGAAATGAACTTTATGAACAACACTCAACCATTTATCTAAGTGATAGTACTCTCAACAATCATGGCACTTGTATTAACAAAATTAGTAACTCAAATGCATTGAATGGTTCAAATAATTTCTCAGTAGGTTACTCGAATATTCACGGCCTTAATACACTATTTAACCTTGATTCGGAGGAAATAGAGTTACTTACTCAAATAGATATACTGGTAAATATATTGTTTCCTCAGACTTAAACTCTAACATCGGAAGTATTTATTAAAAATAAAAACTTATGCACATTTAAAAGATATTTTTATGTTCGCAATTAGTGCATTTAAAATTAAAAATCATATTTCAAACTAATAAATCTAGACAATATCAATATTTGCACTCATTTCACCTTTTTTTTTTTTTAAATAATTTCTTTTTATAATTTTACTTTTTACTTTCTCTTACTCCTAGTAAGAGTATTGTAATTGTGTCAAATTTTCGAATATCGAGTTTTCACCGGAAATATCCGTTGTGAGGTCCCTGAGTCCACAAAGGCTTGTGTGTGTGTGTGTTGTGTGTGTGTGTTGTGTGTGTGGTGGTTTTGTGTTGCTTGTTTGCTAATGTGAACAGCATAGCTCAAAGTCAAAAAACCGTAGAAAGTTAAAACTTGATCTTACGTTTAGGTATCATTATGGGATTTGACGGTGCGTTATTTGTCAAAATACCTTGACCGGAAGTACCACTTTACTAGTTTTTTTTTTTTTTTACGTTTTTGCGATTTTCTCAAAAACGGCTATGACGATTTTTTTTAAACTTGATACATATCCACTACACATACAAAGAGTTACAACTTTTATTTGAAACATTTCTACGGGAAAATTCATTTAAGGACACTTCTGGGAGAGGGATGGGGTTAGATTTTCATCTTAACTGCTAATTTCAGTTTATTAGACAATATTGTCATCTAAATGATATTAATTAGAATTAAATATGTTGTTGAAATTCCGAGTTTGAAAAAATTATATAATGTATAATTATGTGTTGGTGTATAATTATATACATACAACCAACAAGTGTGAGTAACAAGTAACAGAAACATTACGTTGAAGTGAACTCTCTACACGAACTTGGTTAATTTGCTCTGACGATGGATGAAAATCCGAAACCGGTCAGGAAGAACATAAATATGCATGCTACGACGGATAAAATACCAGATGTTATAGCTATTAGTATGTGTAGTTGATATAACATGTTTGAGAAAATCGTCGGAACCATGTTTGAGAAAAACGCAAAAAAGTAAAAAAAAAAAAAAAAAAAACAAGTAAAGTGGTACGTCCGGTTGAGGAATTTTGACAGATGACCACTGTCAATCCCATGGTGATAACTAAACGGAATATCAAGTTTGAAGTTTCTACGATGTTTCGTTTTTGAGCTATGCTGTTCACATACATTCATACACACACACACACACCACACACACACAGGACAACTTGCTAAAAAACACTTTTTTGTACTCAGGGGATCACAAAACGGATATTTCCGGTGAAAACTCAATATCGAAAATTTGACGATTAAGTAATAATATGTAAATAAAAAAAATATGTAATAATATAATAAATATAATATAATAAATAGATGGCCAAAATTACGAGTTACAAAAAAAATTAGTAAACCGGATGTGCGCTTTTACTGAATCTTTTTTTTTTTTCAGTTTTTGACGAATTTCATTAAATTTGGTACACAAACTATAAAATTTTAACAATTTTTGGAACTGGAGTAAGAGAAAGTTGTTACACACCAGATTTTTTTAAAGGTGGTATTAATAACTACACACACATACAATGAATGAACTACAACTTTTTTTTGAAACATTTTTCCGGGAAAATTCATTTTTGGAGGTTTTTTAGGGGAGCGTGGTGGGGGTATGGCTTTGCTTAGGGGAAAGGACTTTAGAAGTGCTGTTTTTACTGATTATACGATTCTATTATCCATATAATACTAATCACAATTAAATCGTATGTTGGCGAAATTCCAACCGAAAGTGAGATTTTACTAAACAGTTTTTTACAGTATCCTGCTATTTTCTCCAGAAAAATACCGATAAAATTCTTTTAATAGTTTTTTTTGGAAAGAAAAGATAGTTACAAGCTTTCCTCATTAAGACCGTTCTGTAACCTAGGCAGGAGGAACAAAGTTACTCTGTGTTGGGTGCCGGGGCATGTTGGCAGTGAAGGGAATGAAGTGGCCGGCGCTCTGGCCAAGTTAGGCGCTAGGACCCCGGCTCCTAGGGCCGGAACCTCTTTTTGTGGGGTCAGCGACCAGTTTCTGTTGGAGGAACTTAGGAAAGGAAGAGGAGACGAGGAGATCTCAACTCTGGTACTCCATCCCCGGTTTGCGGCAGGCTATGATCTGCTTGGGAAATTATAACCAACAGAGATCGGAGGCAAGCATTGGATTGAGCAAGAACAAGCTCCGCGTTCTTTTCAGGGTTTCCTCAAGGAGGCATTGCCGACTTAGAGGACATCTGGTGAAGCTGGGTTTGGAAAGTGACAGCTCATGTAGATTCTGTGGGATTCTGGAGGAAACTCCCACTACAACTTCTAACAGACTGCGAGACTGCCACTCAGAGAAGATTCAAGAACCTGGGTAGCTACCAGGTGGAGGAGGGGGATATACCCTCTCTAGAGCCCGTCAGGGTATTGGGATTCTTCAGGGATCTTAACCTGATGGAGGTTTTGTAGAACGGATGTTCAGAGAAGGACAATAGCCTGGGGGCATAGCACAATAGATCGAAACGGGTCGCGGTGCATTGGCTCCCCCCCTTCAAAAATAAAAAGACAGTTCAATGAAGTTTAGATTCTCCCATTCACCTAAAATTGAAGGAAGACAATTAGTCAATATAATTACGTAAACTGCAGTAAGAGAAAAGCGTATGAGTATTTCATACCAGATTTTTGCGTTCTCTTACTATAGTAAGAGGAAGTATTGCAATCGTGCCAGATTTACGAAAATAAATTTTCACCGGAAGGAAATGTACGTTTTGAGGTCCCCTGAGTCTGAAAAAGTGGTTTTTTAGAAAATGGACTTTTAAGTATGTGTAGGTGTGAATGGAATATCTCAAAAATGAAAAGTCCGCAGGAAGCTCAAACTTGGTATTCCGTTTAGATATTACCACCGCATTAAGTACGAAGATTTCGAACAAAATCCAGCAACCGAATGTGCAACTTTACTGAAGAATTTTTTCATTTTGTTGCGATTTTCTCACAAAATAGCTTCATTGATTTTCTTTAAACTTGATACATCAACTACACATACAATGATCTACAACTTTGATTTGAAACATTTCTCCGGAAAAATTCATTTAAGAGCACTTTTGGAGAATAGATGGGATTAGGTATTTCTCTAAAGTCCTTTTTCAGGTTATTAGATAATTCTATCATATTAATTAATATTAATTAGAATTAAATATGTTATCAAAATTCCAAGTTTAAAGAAAATCGGACTACCAAAAGTGCAGTTTTATTGAAAAGTATGTTTCAGTTCAGAGACATTTTCCATGGTAGCCTGCTTCATTTTGTTGTGGTCATCGATCGGTTTCGGGCGTTCGCCCATCTTCAGGATGCGTTTTTCAGACAGTGTGACAACACAGACTTGCACAGAGTAAACTTAGTTTACACACGACTGGTTTTAACTGTATTTCATTATATTAAAAGTTGAAGTAGGAGACGAGGAGATCTCAACTCTGGTACTCCCTCCCCCGGTTTGCGGCAGGCTAAGATCTGCTTGGGAAATTATAACCAACGGAGGTCGGAGGCCTGCATCAGATTTAGCAAGAACAAGCTCCGCGTTATTACTAAGTTAAACTAAGTTTGCTCTGTGCAAGTCTGTGTTATCACACTGTCTGAAAAACGCATCCTGAAGATGTGCGAACGCCCGAAACCGGTCGATAGTTATAAAACAGAAACCGCGAACTTCCCAAAAAAAACTTTTATTTTCAAAATAATACAAACAGTAACTTAATTAACTACAGACATAAAGCAACAACTGTTTAAATGCAACTGGTACTAATTCTCTCTGTGCATTGATTTTAATACTCATATATATAGAACTGATAATCTTTATCAGTGCAGGTGTGCATTCCTAGATAATGCGGCCTGTAACTCCTCCCTCCCTAAGTTGGAGCCGTCCTCGGCGAGGATTTGAGCGAGGGGTATGATGGCCTCTCTGTGGCTGGTGTGTTAGTTCCAGGTTCCAGTACTTTTGGTTTTTTGTGAAGTTTATATTTAATAACACAATATAATATTATTACTATTACTAACACTCCTATGATTGAATACAAAGATATAATGTGAATGTTATTATTAGTTACATCCTTAAATATTTCTAAAGGCTTAATTTTAACATTTAAATGGTGAAGTTTTTCAAATGATACATTAAAATTAGAAGGATTATTTACATGCGTATTCTCTATATTAATAATATTTGTCTCCCAATATACATAGGATTTTGACACATTATAAATAAATTCATTTTGATCTAATTGTAACAAGTAGCTTTGTTTGGAATATACTGTTATATTAGTTATATTGTTAATATTTATGACCAGATCCTTATATTTGTATAACAAGTATTTATTAATAATCGGTATATATTTCACAAAGGGTTCTGGTTCATTTAAAGCTATTGTTTCACATTCATGTCTTTCATTTTTTATTAAGTTCTCAACACATCTATTATTTTTTATTGGTTGAACGTTTCTACAATTGATTAGATTTAATGACGGTACAATTATCACTTGAATACAACTCGTGGTACTGTCTGAGCACCATTTGCGGATATACATAAATGGTTACAATATTATTTTTTACATTTGCTGGATGAGATAGGAAAAATATGGTTTCATAAGATGGTGATCTTAAAGGGATCTCTAAAATGTAAGAAACATAATTGTCATGTAGTGCACATTTCACAGATCCTAATTGCCATAATATTTCGGGATCATTGCTAATAAACTGAACCTTTGTTTGATTTATAATTTTTACTATTTCTTGGTTAGTAATTACACTGGAGTGTATAATACCTAGCTTACAAAATTCTATGCTGTCATCAATATCACTGATTTTGTTGGTTAATAACTTCAGCGCGCTGAGGAGGAAATTATATTGCTGCGATAACTCTAGTGCTTTTGATTCATTAGAGATTATGGTCAGATAATTTTTTAATTTATTATTGTTGTTTTGAATTATTTCAATGTCTTTGTTAAATTTATTAATGAGTTCCGTGTTTACCGAAAGTTGGTTTTCCATATTATGTTCTAGAGTGTATTCGTTCTTTCGTTGTTGTATTATTTGATCGTATTTAGCTTTGTCGTTTGCGTCCATGTTCCCTGTAATCCATGATATGGCTGTCCCTAATCCGTTGATCAGTCCTCGTTTTTGTCTTCCTAATTTGTTTAAGTAGATGTGGTCTATTTTGTTTCTAGTAATTATCGTGATTCTTCTTTCGTCAAGTCTGTTTAGGAACTCTATTGGGTGTTCTCTTGGTTTTGATTTCATACAATTTACTTCTGCCAATAGATCGGGTACTATTTCCGGAGGGCCTCTATAATTTCCCCCACCCTTCTGCAGTTATTATTATATACCGCAATTTTAACCGGACCTTTTATTTGGGCCATTGCTGCTTTTAATATCAGCCAATGATTATGTTCCTTTTCCTTTACGTTATTCGCACAATATATGCTATAAATTTCTTCACATGTATCAATAAAATGGGGTAGGGCGTAACTGTCTCCGTCATATTCTGGGATATACTTGAGAATGTCATGAGGAATAGGTAGCGATACGTTGGCCATTTTGGATGCTGTTAATTGGAATTTAGTTCTAACTGGTGGGTTTACCTTATAGTCTTCTAGGAGCTCGAGTTCTTCCTCAGAAAAGTCCGATTTACTGCTAGCCTTGTTGCGATATTGCTGGAAGGTAGCCAGGTTTCTGATTCACTTTTATCACTTACAGCTCTTGGCGGGATAACAGATCTCACTTGCACTGCCGGGTTACTGATTGACGGCAATTAACAGTAAACACTGAAGTAACTTGATCGGGATAACTGATCTCGCACTCAAGACACTTTGCCGTCCCTGTTCCAGGGCGCCAGTTATAAAACAGAAACCGCGAACTTCCCAAAAAAAACTTTTATTTTCAAAATAATACAAACAGTACTTAATTAACTACAGACATAAAGCAACAACTGTTTAAATGCAACTGGTACTAATTCTCTCTGTGCATTGATTTTAATACTCATATATATAGAACTGATAATCTTTATCAGTGCAGGTGTGCATTCCTAGATAATGCGGCCTGTAACTGATGACCACAAAATGAAGCAGGCTACCACGGAAAATGTCTCTGATGCTTTCCAGCTCTGCGGAACCAACCACCACAACAACTATATTTCAGTTTTCTGCTATTTTTTCCCTAAAACGGCTTCAATGACTTTCTTTAAATAAAGTACGTGAACTACCGTGAACTACACATATGAAGGGCTACAACACAAACAACACTTTACCTAACTAAAAGTGGGGCTGCATCACTATATTGCGATGCGAACACACAGCGTTCTGATCAGTCTGCGAAGGGTCATAACATTAACTTACAAATAAAAATATTTTTAAAACTATCTCTCAGCTGGTCATATAGATTAAAAAAAATTATCTTCAAATGCCACAAATGAATCGTTAAGTATAATCATCTAGCCAAAGGCTAGCGTCCATAGATATGAGAGTTTATAATCCCTAGAGAATCACTAGTATAGATTCTGCCAGAGTAGTCAGATGTGATAGGTCTATACCGATCTCGTCAAAGAACTTAGGGTAAGAGTATGAATCGTACCTCTTGACTCAAACCATAGACCACATTCCGTTTCAAGGGACTCGTCGAGAAACTTTTCTTTATATTTATTTATTTATTTTATTTGTCCTAAGGGCAGCGCCCTATACAAAGAGGTTTGGCTGTACTACAAAATATATTTATATGACACACAAATGTTAGAAAGAAGCAGATAAACAGAAGTCAGGAAAATGAAAATTCGAAAATGAGACCAACTCAAAAATCAAGATTGACCAAAACAAAAAAAGAAAAAAAAAAAGGCATAAACTTGCAATGCCAAACAAAAATACCTCTAATCATTTAACACAAATGATCTCAATTTCAGTGCTTCAACAAAAAAATTGAATAAATTAATTACATTTCTCTTGCTTGGTGACTGTAGGATCAAAGGAAACTCAAAATATTTTATATCATTAATAATAGAACATAAATAAACCGCTCTTAATGAAGAGTAAACAGGACAGGAAATAAGAAAATGGTACAAATCCTCTTGTTCATGAAGGCTGATGGGTTTATTTTATAAGTTATACAGCCAATTGTTATTTTCAAGATAAACTTAGAACCCAATCGAAGCTGAGCCAGAAACTTTAGAAATTTGAAATTCATATCATATGTTAAGTATGCCTGAGGTTGCTGATCTTTTAAGTAAAGTGAACTATATATTAAATTGAAATTGGACTGATTTACTTTGTCTAAGTCAAGTTCTCGCAAATGGTTTCTGTAAACAAATAAAATTTCTTTAGACTTTTTTTTAAATAAATTCAAATCCTGTGCTGAAATTAGGTCTGAAAAATCAATAGAATTGAAAGTATTCAGTAACTGAGTAACCCAGTTAAATTTAACATTGGCAATTTTATGCTGCTCACACAGTTTAAAAAAGCAAAGAAAGGGGTACCTGTCGGAAGACATATTTTTCAATTTAAATAGCCAGTTAATGGCTAGCTTTAACACATTATACCTAATGTGAACAGTTCCCACTTCTAGGCGAATCGCAAAATTGGGGGTGCACCGTGATAGGCCTAGTAACCGCTTATAAAAATTTAAGTGACAAACTTCCAAAGAGTCACAGTACCTAAGTCCCCAAATCTGTGCACCATAAAGAAGTATTCCTAATACAATAGCATTGTTCAATTTGGTTCTGGCCTCCCATTGAATTATTCTTGCACCGGCACAAGTTTTCAGTACAGAACCAATAGCTATGTTAGTTTTGCCAACAGTATATTCAGTCTGCTTGAGAAAAACGCCAGAATTAGAATACAATATACCGAGGTAATTATATACTGAAACCTGTTCCAAGTGTGAATCGTTAAAAATTAAACGCCTACTACTCTTTCTATGCGATTTTGAAAATCAAATAATTTTAGTTTTATTGGTGTTAACGTGGAGAAAATTTTCTTGACAGTAGGTTTCCAACAGGTTCAGTTTAGACCGAATATCTGTATATGAATCACCAAACAATACCATATCATCTGCGTATAGCAGCACAATAATGTCAGTGTTCTGACCAATAGGGATGCCCGATAAGCCTTTACTTCTAAAATAAATTTCGATGTCACTCATAAATAAATTGAATAGGAGTGGGCTCAATGTTTCCCCCTGGAGAACTCCTTCTGTTATATCAACAGGTTCGGACAACTCACTACCACATCGAATTTGAAGAATCGCATTATCATATAAACACTTGATAATTCTTATTATCTTACTGCTGACACCTATTTTATTCAATTTAACCCAAAGTAGACCATGATTCAAACTGTCGAATGCCCGTTTGAAATCAATGAAGGCACAAAACAATTCACCTCCAGGCCTGGATAATTTAAATTGTATTAACGAAGAAAGCACGAAAATGTTGTCAGCACAGCCTCTTCCCATTCTAAACCCATTCTGTGATTCAGGTATTGCCCCAACCATATCCGACCATAAAGTCAACCTGTTCAAAATAATTTGAGTAAATATTTTTAGAATGGAGTTTGCTAAAGCGATCAATCTATAATTTGTTAATTGTTTTCTATCTCCTTTTTTAAAAGATTAAAACCTATAATTTTTGTCCAAGAATGTGGGACTTTTTCTGTGGAGAAAATATGATTAAACATAGTTATAATATACAGAAGCCAGTTTTGTGGTAAGAATCTATAAAATTCATAGTTAATATTATCATTACCTGGTGCCTTTCCAGATTTGCAGTGGTTTAATATATGGTATACTTCTGAATCAACTATAGGAGCATCTAAAACAGGGTGTCTTACATCTAAAAATGTCAAATCTGTAACATTTCTGGCAGGATAGGTGTCCCTGTAATAACATACCCATTCTCCACACGAAATAGATAATTCCGAGGGAATATTTTTGGCTTTACGATATAGATTAATGGTATTCCAGAAGACCTTACTACTCCTACAATCACCAAGTTTTTCTATAATAGATACAGTATATGACTTCTTTTTATTTTTAACTAATTCAACATATTTTTTCTTTTCGTTAATATAAACATTCTTATCAGTTTCATTATATTTAGAGAGCGTCATCTGTTTTAAAACTTGTTTGACCCTCTTTTTAGACTCGACACATTCCAAATCATACCAGGGTTTATTGGTCCTATACCTGTTAACACTTCTGATTTTTTGAAATTTAAACAATTCTAATTCATTAGAAGTTTCATGAATAGCAGATACTAAATTATCATACATAATTTCAGTAGATAACATATCAAAATTAACAGAAATTCTATTAGAGAACTTCATCATATAGTTGAATTGGGCAGCCTTATCACAATTCCAATTTAATTTTAAAGTTTCTGCTAATTTCGTATCAGTATTATCAGCACTGCGAGGTAACTTAAGAGTGACATTTATTGGAAAATGATCTGACTTTGTAACTATATCATCTACCTTTAAATCACTTACCAAGTCTATATGTATTAAGTCACATCAAAATAGATCATTGGTACTCTACCAGTTGTCTGAACATAAGTAAAATGGCCTGAAATATCACTTGGACCATTGACAAGTATCATAGAATGTAGTTCTATAAAATTAGCTAAACATTTACCTCTAGTGTTACATACTTTATCCATATTACTTCTTTTATGGTAAAGAGATGTACTACCAAATATATCCTCGTCTCCCTGATTAAGCTCCGCGACGCGACAATTAAAGTCACCCCCTATAAACATTGGGTAAGATAAATACTTATGCTGAATCTCTCTAATAGTTTCATCTAATAGATCTAGCAATATCTCCAAATTTAACGAATAATTAAAATAGACTAGTCCTAAAATAAAAGTAAAATTTGACAAAGAGATACTAACAAAAATCCAATGTTCACACTTATGCAAAACAGAAACATTAAATTCTTTCTTAACAAATATTAACAACCCACCACTAGCGCGTCCAAAACGCTTCTCTTTAATTGCATTGGAGTTAATTATAGTATAATCTGTATACTTTGTGGACAATATATCATAAACTAAATGTGTTTCTGTTAAACAAACAATGTCATAATTAGAGAAGTTAAATAAATCGTGTAAATTAACAAAACCTTTTATAT
>JAAEAF010013567.1:0-31276 GCA_011037195.1 Triatoma infestans | reverse complement strand
TTGGCTTTACGATATAGATTAATGGTATTCCAGAAGACCTTACTACTCCTACAATCACCAAGTTTTTCTATAATAGATACAGTATATGACTTCTTTTTATTTTTAACTAATTCAACATATTTTTTCTTTTCGTTAATATAAACATTCTTATCAGTTTCATTATATTTAGAGAGCGTCATCTGTTTTAAAACTTGTTTGACCCTCTTTTTAGACTCGACACATTCCAAATCATACCAGGGTTTATTGGTCCTATACCTGTTAACACTTCTGATTTTTTGAAATTTAAACAATTCTAATTCATTAGAAGTTTCTTGAATAGCAGATACTAAATTATCATACATAATTTCAGTAGATAACATATCAAAGTTAACAGAAATTATATTAGAGAACTTCATCATATAGTTGTATTGGGAAGCCTTATCACAATTCCAATTTGATTTTAAAATTTCTGCTAATTTCGTATCAGTATTATCAGCCAGGTAAATTAAGAGTGACATTTATTGGAAAATGATCTGACTTTGTAACTATATCATCTACCTTTAAATCACTTACTAAGTCTATATGTATTAAGTCACACCAAAATAGATCAATGGTACTACTACCAGTTGTCTGAACATAAGTAAAATGACCTAAACAATCACTTGGAGAACGACCATTGACAAGTATCATAGAATGTAGTTCCATAAAATTAACTAAACATTTACCTCTAGTGTTACATACTTTATCCATATTACTTCTTTTATGATAAAGAGATGTACTACAAAATATATTCTCGTCTCCCTGATTATGCTCCGCGACGCGACAATTAAAGTCACCCCCTATAAACATTGGGTAAGGTAAATACTTATGCTGAATCTCTCTAATAGTTTCATCTAATAGATCTAGCAATATCTCCAAATTTAACGAATAATTAAAATAGACTAGTCCTAAAATAAAAGTAAAATTTGACAAAGAGATACTAACAAAAATCCAATGTTGACACTTATGCAAAACAGAAACATTAAATTCTTTCTTAACAAATATTAACAACCCACCACTAGCGCGTCCAAAACGCTTCTCTTTAATTGCATTGGAGTTAATTATAGTATAATCTGTATCTTTTGTGGACAATATATCATAAACTAAATGTGTTTCTGTTAAACAAACAATGTCATAATTAGAGAAGTTAAATAAATCGTGTAAATTAACAAAACCTTTCATATTCCAAAATCTATCCTAAACTGTTTACCGAAATTAGCCCTTGTTGAAACATTCTGTAACTGTTAAGATGGAGTCTCTGCTGAGCCCGTCGTCTTTTTTTCTTCAATATTTGCTCTAATAGTGCTCTCCTTAATCAGTCTCATCTGGTTTTGTCCTTACTTTTCGTAAGAATCCTTGTTTCAATACACATATACAGGGTGTACCAAGCGTATATGGATAACGACTTTTTGTATCGGGAAAACTAAGATAGCGCTAGAAAAAAAACTTCAAAAAATACGTTCCCAGTCGTTTTTTTTGAAGAATCCAAATTAATTTGCCAAATTTGTTTTGGTGCTTCGCAGAAGAGCGAGATACAGGCACCAGACTTCATTTTTTCAAATGGGGAGGTGTGGTTTTTATTTAAGAAATAGATTCCTCTATTTTTTGTAAGAAAAATTTACTTGAACGGTTTTTTTCTTTGTGAGCGATATTTTACAAGTTATGAATGAAAACATGATTCTTATAAGAAATTTCAAAATGATAATAAGTGTATCAGAATCAAGCCGGGATTGCATCTGAGAATATTATATAGGATGCCTGTAACTCGATTAAAGCCGAATCTATTCGGTCGTAAGATACAATTGGCAGGAAAGAGCATGTCTATGGAGGTCAGTTCGAGCAAGATCTGTAATTAATGAAGAGTAAAATTTATAATAAAATAGTACTTTTCTTCTTATTCAATGAAAAAAACCGTTATAATATCATTTTGAAAATTCTTATAAGAATCATGTTTTCATTCATAACTTGTAAAATATCGCTCACAAAGAAAAAACCGTTCAAGTAAAGTTTTCTTACAAAAAATAGAGGAATCATTTCTTTAAAAAAAAAAACACCTCCCCATTTAAAAAATGAAAGTTTGCGTTGCGTTTATCTTCGCTGGTTGGAATAGAAATAGATAGAATGGGGGGGGGGGAGCCTCATTCCACTGCGACCTACAAATTGAGGTCTATGTGGATCCCCTTAAGTTACAGAACAGCCCCCAGCTTTGTCCTCCTAATCAATCCTAGCAAAGCTGAGAGCGGCTCCGTCATGAAGCTTTCAGCTTCGGGATTGCCCGTCCCCAGTTGAAGAAAACTAATCCTCGCCAGGCCGGCGCACTCACAAAGGATGTGCGCCGGGGTCTCCTCCTCTACCTTGCAGAATCGGCATACCGCACTATCCGCAAGTTGTAGGTGGTGCATGTGTCTATTCAGCCTACAATGCCCTGTTAGTAGACCCACAATTAACCTTATATCCCTTCGGGTTTGGCTCAGTAGGTCTTTGGTAAATTTAGGCAATGTCTTTTGATGAAGTGCTTTGCCTGCCTCTGTCCTGGTGTTCCATCCCACCAACGCAGACGCTGATCTTCTATCCACCCCTTGATAGAAGTTTGGATGAGGCTCCTGGACAAGCCGCAGAAGGGTTCGGGGCCTATAAAGGTATCCTGCGAGCCCTCCCTCGCTAGGGCATCCGCCCTCTCATTGCCCAGGAACCCCGCATGTCCCGGCACCCAGGCGAGTGTCAGTTTATTCCGAGTACCCACCTCGGTGAGGGTAAGTAGGCAGTCCCACACCAGTCTGAGACTATTTGGTGTGAGGAAAGTGCCTTCAGGCCTGCCTGACTGTCGGAGTATATGGCCACTCTTCTACCCACTATCCTTTGCCTTATAATCTCCCTAGCGCAGAGTTGTAACGCCACGACTTCAGCCTGAAAGACCGTGGCGTACTTCCCTAGGCTGGCCTTAATTTTAACTTTAGGCCTACCCCCGTAGACCCCAGCTCCGACCCCAGTCGGAGTTTTGGATCCATCTGTATACCAGATCGAGTTACCGAACAGGGGTGGGTCGCAGCCCCATTCGCCTCTGCTCGTTATGACAATATGGAAGTTCCTTTCGAAAAAAATACTTAGGAACCATCCTATCCGTTGGCATCCCCAGAAGATAGTCCGCCTTGATTTCCTCAATCAACCTCTGGTTATTACGATCATGCCTAGAGGTGATGGGAGGCGGCCCCTGCAGGAGCCTATGTATTCCCATTCTGGCTTCGCCTAGAACGAGAATGTGTAATGGTGGCAGATTGAGGAGGACTTCCAACGCCGCAGTCGGGGTGGTCTTCATGGCCCCCGTGGAACCAAGGCATGCTCGCCTTTGGATCCCACCGAGCCTTTCCACCGCCCCCCTCTGCAACGTTTTGGTCCACCAAACTACTGACCCATATGTAACCATGGGTCTGATGATCCTGGTGTAGATCCATAGTGACAAACTTGGGCGCAAGCCCCAGTTTCTCCCACAAAGCCGTCTGCATCTATTAAATGACGCATCGGCTCTGTGAGAAATTTTGTCAATGTGTTGGTTCCAAGTGAGTCTTCGGTCGAAAGTAACGCCAAGGTACTTCGCCTCCGTCGCAAATGGAATCGGGGTGTGCCCAAGTAATGGAGGCCTAAGGCCTTCCAACTTGTGGCGCAACCTGAAAGGAACTATTATGGCTTTGTGGGGGTTTATGGACAAGTCCTCCTCCCTACACCAATTCCTAACCAGGTTTAGAGCTGCTTGAACCCGCTCTGCAATCGTAGTAGGGTATTTGCCTCTTACCACGATTGCCAAATCATCTGCGTAGCCTAGGCAGTCAAAGCCATCCGCAGATAGTTGGTGGAGGAGGTCATCAACGGCCAAAGTCCACATCAGAGGGGACAAAACCCCTCCCTACTTTTACCCTAAGGGTGGTCTGATCTATTGACGAGATGTTAATTCGACTACTTAGGCCAGACTCCATCCAGCCACATAACACTGCTGGTACTCCTCTTTTATGGAGAGAGTTGATGACCGAGGTGCGCGAGACGTTATTGAATGCGCCCTCAATGTCCAAAAAGGTGGCTACCGCAATTTCGTTGTCCTCCAAAGATTTTGATAGCAGCCTGTTAAGATCGTCCAGTGCGGCCTCAGCCGACCTAGCTGGTTGATAAGCGTATTGGCGGGCACTTAGGGGGTTTGCACGCAAGACCTCATCCTTGATATATCTGTCCACCAACCTTTCCAGAGCTTTGCTCAGGAAAGAGGTTAGGCTAATCGGTCTATACGAGCCTGGCTTGAGATCAGACAATCTACCCACCTTGGGGAGGTAGATCACCTTGACCTCACGCCACGGTACCGGCGTATATCTACGGGCTATGCATGCCCTAAAGATTCTACACAGGTATGGTAATAGAATATCTAGTCCTTTTTGCAGAAGGACCGGGTAAATCCCATCCGTCCCAGGAGATTTGAAAGGTAGGGATTTATTGATGGCCCACCTGACTTTGCTTGGCCTGGTTATGAGAGTGGCGAGTTTCCAGTCCTCTGGGGAAGGTCTAATTGGCCTTTCCCCAGGGATCCCCGCCACCTCTGGGCCTGCAAGTCGGGATGAGCCTGGAAAGTGCGTCTCCGCGCGGAGCTCTAAGCTTCCTTCCTCGGAGACAGTGAAGGTCCCATCCCCCTTTCGGAGGAACCCCACTTCGTTCGCAGTACCGTCTTTGGCCAACGCTCTGTGGATTCTGGCGCACGAGGGTGAGTCCTCAATCTCCTCGCAAAACCGCCTCCACGAACGTCTTTTGGCCTTTCTAATCTCTTTATTGTACTGCGTGAGGGCATTCCGATAGACGGTCCAGTTCTGGGTAACTTTGGCCCTGTTGCACAATTTCCTCACCTCGGCCCTCAGTTTCTCGAGGTGATTGTTCCACCAGACCGTCTTTTCTCTCTGTGGTCTTGACCTTACCGGACAGTTTTCTTGGAAGGCAGTGGCATCGCCTCCTGCACCTCCTCTACCGTCCGCTCAAGACCCTCCACCCCTCTCCCGTCAGAGATTCCCTGTGCTACTCTATACTTGAGGGAATCCACAAATCCTTCCCAGTCGGTTTCCCGAGGGTTCCGGAATGTTACCTGCTGCAACGGGGGTTGTCGATGGTGAACCTGATGTGCCTGTGATCGGAGCAGGATGGTTCCGAAGACACATGCCAGTTCCTGATGTCATCACTCAGCCTATGGGTGGTCAGGGTCAGGTCCAACACCTCTCTCCTGGCCACCGTGACGAAGGTGGGTTCCTTACCTAAATTAAAGATTAGTAACCCTTTACCATAGATAAAATCCAAAAGGGACTTACCTCTGCTGTTGCAGTTGCTGCTCCCCCATGCTGGGTGGTGTGCGTTGGCATCACATCCCACGAAGAGCGGGAGATTCTTCGCCTCACAGAAGTCGACGATCTCTCCCATCAAGTCCGGCGGGCAAGACTGGTCCTCACCGGGAAAGTAGGCGGAGCAGGCCACCAGCCTCCTGATTCCACCTTCGGTCCGTACCGAGATGATTGCTGTAACAAAATCGCGTGAGCAAAGTGCCGGCAGTAAGTTACCATCAATCTGATTATTAAGGACTATACAGGCTCTGGGTTTCCCAGAGCCTTTACAATATAATACCTTACCTTGAAATGGGCGAATGCCTCTGATTTCCTCGGCCACGAGCCACGGCTCCTGCACCAGAGCGATGTGTAGTTGCTCCGATTCAAACCTCCTGCACAAGACCGCCGAAGCGGCCTTGGCGTGATGGAGGTTGATTTGCAGGACCCGTAGCCCCATCCTAAGATGCAGTAGGGGGTCGGGAAGGCGAGCTAGGCTCGTCCCCCCGCCGCACTTCGGCACGCTCGGGCGCCAGACACCGCTGAGGGGTTTGAGGCCTCAACAGCGGGCTGACCCCGGCTTCGCCCAGAGCGACGGGCAAGCCCTTCCCCCTGTCGGTTTTTTTGCCTCTCTTTTCGCCCGCCTTACGGCCGGCTGAGGGCTTGGGTGCGCGAGCCTCCGTTGTCGGAACATCCGACACGGGGGCCCGCGCCAGCTTAGAAGTGGAGGGAACACCTTCCGCCGGGCGGATCGCCTCGGCGGAAGGGGCCCCAGCTCCTTCTTCATCGCCTCGTTTCTCCTTGGTTCGGAACTTCAACCTGCCGAACCCGTAGAATGGAGCCATGTCTAGACTCCTCAGGATTTCCAGGGACTCCTTTCCCATGGAGAAAGTGAAGAGCTGTCCCTTGCTCTCCGGAACACACCCCATAACGGTCCACAAGCCGGGGTTGAGGCCCTGGTTGCCAAACGTCAAGAGACTGACAACCCTTTCCGCCGTCACCGGCTCGCCATCCTCATGGGGTACAAAGACAGAGCACGTCACTGGTTTCGGGACCTCGTCCCCCACCAGGACCCTGAGGGCAGCGCCCTCCCAGGGCCGCAGCGTAGGGACGACCTCCGTCACCCAGGACGCACTCTCCTTGTCTGCACATGTAAGCAGGAGAAACCCTGCTTTATGGGTGCACTTAAGAAAGCGCACCTGACGGTCATCCGTGGAGGCCGCCATGGTGGACAGCAGGGATTTTTGGATGGCTTTCAGCCTATCCGGCTCCAACTGCGTGTCCGGGTAATCGGCCGCGGCAATCGCGACCTTCTCCGAGGACAAAGCCTCCCCATAAGTACGAGGCCTCGCCCTCTTCGTCGGCCGCGATGCTTTCGGGGTACTTTCCTCCGAACGCGGCCTTTTTCCGGCCTGAGCCTTTTCTTCCTGTTGCCGGACAAGGTTCTCCCTGATTATGGATCGTCTTGCGACTGCCAAATCAGTGCCTTGACCGACTAACCTTTGCACCCGCCTGTTGGACGCGCCTGACAGACGGACTGCAAGAATGTCCATGTCGGACATCACGTCAACCTCCTCTAGAGATAGCGCCCTTAGGGCTCTCCGGGGAGGCTGTGTAGTGGCCTCAAATGTGGGGGCATCCGCCCGCTCGTCCGAAGGTCTGTGTTTTAAATTTATAAGTTGCTGCTCCATGTTGTTCCCACGAGTAGCTGGGGAAGTGAAGTCCACCCGGTGAGAGCCCCGCAATGACCGGGTAAGGCTACTTACTCTGGGAGGGCGCCTGGTATCCCAGAGGCTCCGTAACGACCCCGGGATTAGGCTCCGGGACCAACCATCCTATAGGCACGGATCGCATAACACCGTAGGATTGAGCCGGATATAGAGGCAGGATAGGGTGGTCAGGGATCTATAGGAGGGTGAGACATAAAACAGGAGGCCAACGGGGGGTGATCGTTGACCCACCAGAGCCCTAGTTAGCCGTGACACCGGAGAAACCCAGGTGCCACGATGCCCGGCCCCCACGATGTGGGCGTTAGGGTTGGCTCGCTGCTCCACTGGAATCGCCGAGGCTTTCCACCAGTGTAACAGCATTTGGGGGCCGATAACAAGTTAACTCATTCTCCTAATATTTCTGTTGACCAACGTCTAAAATACATTTCATTTACATACATTAACAAACTATCAGAGAAAATCTCTAACTTTATCGGACCTCTAATATCATTTTAGCCCACAAATGCACCAACACTATTAAAACAAGTTTATACAGCAAACTTAAAAGCCCTACTCCAAACAATTTACAGTCAGAACTCGTTTACCAGTTAGGCTGTATACAATGTCCAGCTGTTTATGTTGGTCAAACTATAATCCCTAACAGTATACCCCCGGTAGCACGCCATTTAATTTTTGTTTTAATTGCTCCTATTTACAACATTCCTCTTTAAGTAAAAAGTTTCGTAAAGGGCTATTATATTGTATTTTTTAATAAAATTAAAAAATTGTTGCAAATAACTTTATTACCAAGACCAACAATATTAAATGAAAGAATTTTTACATCAAAATTTAACTTAAAATCAAAACAAAATAAGGTAAATTATGATTTAATAATTCTGTTTTGACCTGACAGACAGTGTTATATCATTTAGAATTATATTGTTTATTGTTAACATCGCAAAAAGGCTGTGGTTTGGATCCCCTCTCTTGGTCTTCTTCTCTTCTGTTTGCTGTTGTTGGTTACATTCTCCTCTCTCTTTAGTTTTCTTTACTTCCATCCTCTACTCTTTTATTAACGTATGGATAACTTACGTAAAAGCGTAATTAGTTAGCTTTTTCCACTATTTCAATATCGCTATATGGCCAAATAGTAAACCATATTGTTCTCTCCAAATAAATTTATGTTTGGCAACGAAACTATTACTATTAAAAACAGATATGTATATTCGAGCTAACATCTTTAATACATTTTCTCAAATATAATAACTTCATTCTAATTTGCCTCTGCAACAGTGTGAGATCTCGTTCTATTGTCCTTCCATTATCCTTTTAGCATTTTAGCTTTTTTTAAATACTCTTATCTCCAATTCTTTAGAAAATTCTCCCAAAATAAGTGTTTTACTTGAGTTTCAGCTTCCTAATATTCTGGCATGATTAATAGATAAAACTTCAGGCCATGCAAAGGTATTAGTACAAAATTCTTTTACTTTCTGTAAACAATTATCAGGGTTACCAACCTCAAGGCCTTTAAACATTAAATTTTTTTTTTTTTAGTTCTCCCTGAATATATTCTACCTGACTTGTTAATTGTTTGTTTACCCCCTCCCCTGCTTTTTTTTAGTTCATTTTTCAACAGTAAATTTTCATCTATTCTGTCCGAAAATCTAGCCATATCTTCTTTTGTTACCTCCTTTTCTAGTATTTCTTCTATTTTATCCATATCCTATGCATTATCTTATTGAAACATTCCATTAGGTCATTCATAATTAACGCAGAAATTTACTTATCGTTTAGCCAGCTATGCATTCGTGTTTTCACTCAGGTACGGAGTGCCATAGCATGTAACCCTTTTATTTCTCTATAGTTGGAGATAAATAACTTTCTAGTTTTTTACTCACTTTCTTTAATTATCTTTAAAACGCATCAAACTAATCTCATATAACTTTAGGTAGCTAATCACCAAAGACTAGGCTTTTCTAGAATGACCTTGAACTGTCCCCCTCCAGTCGGTCACGTTAAGTTTCAGTACACAAATACTAGCACCTTACGCCAGTTTAATTTTATCAATTACTTACTTGTTATTGGATTTTTAGCACTATTTTCCCCCCAAATTTATTACTATCCTTGAAAATATTATTTACAAAAAAAAAAACAGTATCAAAAACCATCTTTTTCTCCGAAAAAAAGCCAATTCTTAGGGTCAAACACAGGATAGATATGATCTCTAACAAAGCACAACACAGAATCCCGCATATATACGTATATATTTTTTTGTTTTGTAGGAATCCGATATAGGACCAACATTCGAAGAGGTGACTGAATATATAAAAAATTTTTTGGCGGCTAAAGCAGAAGAGCTGAAAAAAACAAAAGGCCTTTCTGCTGCAAGAAATGACATGTTGGGTAAATTGTTCAAAGAACATAATGATAAACTTATTCAGAAACTTAATGAGACTAACCCAAAAGTTCAAGAAGAGGTTGGTAAAAATTAAATTAAGAGGGAAAAGGAATCTTATATTGTGTTGAAAGTAAATAATAAATATATAGGGGTACTGCTAAATAGTAAGACTATCGACTGACTGATATAAGTATTTATTAGTGAGGCAATCACAACATTATAATGTTGGATTGCGCAAACTAAGAAATGCTAGTAGAAATGTAACATTCTGTAGGGCGACTATGTGTAGAAGACTTGAATGACATACCACTTTCAGTAAGCCATTCTGTTTATTGTCATAATTGAAACTTTACGATACCTCCTTCTATGTTATTTATTACTAACTAAAATCTAACACCATTGATATTAATTGAAAATCTACTGCACTCGTAGTACTGCTTCGCAAATTTACTTCAAAGTTGGACGATTGTTGGCGTTGATGATTAGTGACTTTTAATGGGTGCTAGGAATATTATTATTTTGGAGTGGTCCCGTATATTAAACTGATATAGTATTTTAGATATGTAACGGTATCTTATATGGTACACATTATTGATCAATGCTATGGTTGTGATCTTGTTCGAATAAATCTAAGCACTGGTTTATTACAAACTCATAATTATTATAATCAATAAGAATTACACTTATTAATGGGTGAGAAAGTAGAGAGTAGAGTAGAGTAGAGAGATTTAGATTGAGGGGGCCGATGGACAGGTAGTTTTGACAAAACTATCTACCAAATCTCTTGCGTTACCCATTTATACGATTTTGTGCTGTTCATGTTCAGGAGATTTCGGTGGAGTTTGTTGAATATGTAGGTGGTAATTAGGTAATAGAATAGAATTACGTTAGTTGTTGCAGTGGTGGATAATCATGGCGGCCGTAAAGGATTTTTTTTTTTTTTTTATCAAAACACACTATAGGGCGTACCTGAGCTCGCGCTCATCCCAGCCCGCAAACTATTCATCCATCGCAAACGACTTTACTATAAACAGAACTGTTTCTATATATACATAATCACTAAATAAACGAGGGAAGGGCACTCAAAAGTGCACATAACAACTAACGCATCCTAGACTAACTACAATATAACCTACTACACATACAAACCTCACACAGTCAATAAATACAGTCATACCTACACATCCATACAAGACTAACCTAAGGAACCTCTCAGTACTCGATATTCCTGAGAGGTCATCTAAAATTCTACAGCTACCCGAATCTAACGCACACAGACTACAGACAAGCAATAAATTACTATCACACAAAACATTTATTCCGCCTACCCAAGGGAAAGATCCCAGAACACATACGCCGCGACAGAGCAGATTCCGCAAACATTTTGAAGGCATTATATGCCGTCTCATTTTCAAGAAGCAAGGGCAGAGTGTCATTGTTAAGGTTAACATGAAAACCAATTACTCGCCACAAGTTTGTGTGGAGATCTTCATAAAGCTCACAGTCTAAGACTATGTGTTCAGCGGTCTCCTCTTCGCCACAGCGACATCGACTCGCACTCACTAGCCCCATTCTAAACCACTTGTCATTTATCTGCCCATGCCCCGGTTACAAGTCTGGAGACAGCATATGAAAAATCCGTTGGGACTATTCTATGACCAGCCGTCGCGTCCGGAAGATACCTATAAGTTGTCCTTCCCTTCGCAGAATTCGCCCAGCGGGCTTACCATATGTCCAAAAGATCCTGTTTAATTTTTGTTATCCTACTATTTCTCAGCGAAATCATGTAATCATTGCTAGCGTCCACCTCTGGGAAAGGTTCCACAGTTATACCACCCAGGCTCACCGTTTCACCTTTTCTCAAGAAATATTTTAAGGCCGCTTGAATAATCTCTAAGTCCAGGGGAAGACAACCTGTCAGAACTTGCAAAGCCTCGGTTGACACTGTGCGACTAAAGCTACCCATAAGTAGCAAAATAGACCTTTGGGTCGCAGAGACAAGTCTCAGAAAAACCGAACCACTAACTTTATGGGCCCTTAGGGAACAGCAGTACAGCACCTGCGCGAGTAATATGCCTCTATACATTATTTTGACAGTCCTCTTCTTAAGACCCCAGTCCTTACGAGTAACGTGCCTAAGCTGCCCTGTAAGCGTTTTAGACACTTCCTTCTTATTTCTTTAATATGGGGAATAAAACTCAACTTGCAGTCTGAAATAACACCTAAGTATTAGGCGTAAAGGATCTATTGTAAAACTCCCCTGTTAACTTATCCTCCTCATCACTGCTTAGAGAATATGTGCCAGTCTCATGTCCCTATAAAACAGCCCATAGCCGCTTGAACGCGTGTGCGCTGTAATGTCAAGTTAGAACAATCTCGCTTTTGCCAGCCCACATAATGGCAGAGTACATGGTGTAGCCTCAATCTTTCACATTCTCCAAGTGATGAAGTTCTGCAATCATCTGACATAATATGCTGAAGGTTGGCAGTTCTATGACCATTGAACTAGCATCCATAGAGGCTACTAGGATGAAAAAATCTAAAGACAGCATGCTCGATTCGAACCGGAACCTCCGCTTTGCTAGTCCAACGCGCTACCACCAAGGTAATCCCTTCCTTTTCCCTTGGCTTTCGCCAATTAACTAGGGACGGGGACCCTAGTTTGTGTATTGTGTTTGTCCTTGCGCTTGTCTGTAAAGTGTAAAGTGAATGTAGTTTAAGTGTAGTGTGTACTGTTCTGATGAAGTGCATGGAATATTGAGCTGTGGTAACCGTGGGGCAGCTACTTCCCAAGTAACTCCATGCAACCGACACCCCTTGTGGGCTGTTCCCTTTGTTCGTTCAGCAAATAATTTAAGCGTACTTATTAACAATACATAATCTTAGACTGATCATATACAACAGATTTTAATAGGATTTATAAAACTATTTACCAATTAAAATATAATAGGCATGTGTTACCAACGGACCTTCAAAAGATGCTCATTTCCATGCTAGTGTTTCTTCATTTAGATTATTGCTGTTTAGTTTATAATGGCCTTGTAGTGGAGTCGCTTATTGTGATTCCTGAGGTATGTAGTAGATGTCTTGAAGAGGGCGGAAGTTAGTTTAGAGATTTTTGGAAGTTAGAGCTCGAATTACTAACACTGAATTTATAAAAAAGTAGACTATATTTTTACAGTAATTTAAATGTAAGAAATGGTGAATATTAACATGAAATACTTAGATAATTTAAGTTAAAATAACAATTAATTTAAGATGATTAAAATAAATAAACTAAGATGCACAATTATGAAAATAAGTATATGTAAAACCTGTATAGGGACGCGGAACTGCTGCTCGTAAACGATGTATTCGTATATAATAATCTAATGACTTACTCGTGTATAATAATCTGCTGACGTACTCGTGTATAATGATCTGCTGACGTACTCGTGTACAATGATCCCCTCTTCCAGTTGGGCGAAGTTTATATTAGTGTTGCTCACACACTGTCAGATGTGTAAGCAACACTCACACCAAGACATTTTTCCTAGTGTGCGACGTTGTGCGACCTTGCTTAGTTCGGTGGCCAGTGATTTAGGTCAGTGGCCAGCTTTATCGGTGCTTGCTTTGATGTAAAATATTGACCCTTGTATTGAAAAGGGTTTTGTTTGTTTGGCCGCAGCCTTGTCTTGAAGACAGCGGCCGGCTAGGCCACTAGTTATAAATTATCCTTTATTCCTGCCATCCTTTGTGGAGATAGCAGCTGGCTGGAACCACTTTGACATTGCTATGACTTTATGTCATTACATCATCCCCTCCCTGGTGAAAAATTTTTCAGCATGAAAAAATTTGTTGCGTGGGGCGGATGCTGAAGTTGCATCTTCATAGATTTACGAGGTTGTACGAGCTTGCCTTATTTTTTTTTTTTGAATTTGTTAATTAGTGTGCATTTTAGTTGAATTATGTCAGAATTATTTATACCGTGTTAATTTTAAAAATCACGGTTCGATAATATTGCGATTTTGTAGCTTATGACAATAGATTGTAAATATTACAATGATGCGATTTTTAACAATGAATTTAACAATGGAAAAATTGATAGTGATACTAATTATATACAATTAAAAGTATTATAAGGTTTACAACTTATGATGTTTGGTTAAAATTTTTGTTTTGATGATCGATAAAATTAAAATTTAACATGCGAATTTTATTAACATAGAAAATGACTTATATCGTAATATACAATTATCGGTTGATAGAGTCAAAAAAAAATTACATGTAATTGTTATAGAAAATGAATTATCCAAACATAGAAAATGAATTATAAAAGTCAAAGAATTAATACATAATTGTTATTGAACATATTAACATAAAAAATGAATGATAAAAGTCAAAGAATAATATGTAATTGTTATGAAAAGATAACATGATAAAGGAAACGTGACATACAAATATCATAAAAAATGAATTGTAAAAGTGGGTAAAATAAAAAAAATAATATGTAAATGTTATTAAAAGATAACATGATAAAGGAAACGTGACATTCAAATATCAGTGAATTAATAAAAGTTGGGATACCACGTTGTAATATTATTTATAAGAAATGTAAAATGTGCACCCTTATTTTTAAAATTTTATATATTTATATTTTTAGATTTAATCGATTAATTGTTGCCCCTGATTTACCCCATGCATGCTGCGAGCAAGCGAGAAGGGAAAGCGTTTGCGGGATAGGTGTTGAGCTCAAAGTAAGGTTTCTCGAGATTCGTTGATTAGTCTTAGACTTCTTACTTTAACTTAATTTAACTTAATCTAACTTAATTTAGATGTCGACTATATAAAATCTAAATATATATATATAGCTATATGTGTGAACAAAAAAATGGCATGTATACAAAACGGTATGTACACTAGTGGTTCGGTTTGGTACACTAGTGATTTTTTTTGTAGTTAATGAGCTCGTTGGTAGGTAAATACCCGTTGCCCTGGCGAAATGCTGCAAAATTTGTGTTAGTACATGTATAATTAAAATTTTAAATTATTGGTAATCACAATTTATTGAAGGGAATGACCTGTAAGAAAAGGTACAATAAGTACATAGGTAAATAAAATAATATACCTTAAAGGGATTAGTTACTTACAATTGTATTTTATTTAATGATGCCTAAGTGTTATGTGCACGTGTTAACGCCTTTGTTTGGCACTAGCTTGGTGAAAGGTGTATTGTTGGTCTTCCGTCTCGAATGTGCTATTGTTGAGTTTACCTGTTAGTGGTATTATTCTACTAAACCAACAAGCAATTTTTGTTAAGTTTTTGAATGAAGAGATAATTTGAAAGAGGTTGTTTTTTTTTGTTTTTTTTTTATTGTGACTATTTGTGTAGTCACTTGTAAGAAAGGATGTGTACCTGAAATATAAACAATTTTAGTACCATTGGTAGTTAAAGAAAATAGTTATTAATAAAATTGGCGGTAAATGAAAATGATTATTGTTACTATTGGCTGTGTTTGTATAGCCGAATTTATGTTTGTATGAGTGTTGTATGTGAGTGTTGTGTAACTTCCTGGACTAAGGTGGGTGAACCTTTCTCAAGACTTGATGTGGTGTTTGGCAATGGATGTGGTGTTTGGTTGACCAATCTCTCCCAACACTGGAAGTGGTGTTTGTGAGTGAGGTTGGTTGACGAACCTTTCCCAACACCAGAAGTAGTGTTTGTGAGTAAGGTTGGTTGACGAACCTTTCCCAACACGGAAGTGGTGTTTGTGAGTGAGAGTGTGATTACACTTATAAGAAACGGTTACTTGAAATTTACTCATACATAAAATCGTTGAAAATAACATGTCTTAATATATAAAAAGGAGTAAGAATTTATGTGCTAAGATTTTGCAGGCTTAAATTTACTGTACGTAAGACTTTAATTGACTTTGATTGAATTTGACAAAGATTGAATTAGAGAAAAAGCGCTATAATAATTATGCTTAAACTTGAAATTGTGCATGAAAGAAGAACTTTCCCAATATAAGCGTAAAACTTGCAACATAGATTGAATTAAAAAATTAATTAATTATTCTTATAAAAGCAACTATCTAATCTCCGATTTTATGGAAATAACGTTAATCAATTTATTAAAAGGAAATTTACAAATTAATGAATTTCATAATCACTTATTCACAAATTTAATGACTATAAATTAGGCATGACCGGTTTAGCTACTAATAGATAGTATAAGCTGTAGTGTTCGCGTTATGTAGGTCATGTTGCTGCTGTGAGACAGGAAGTGCAGAGTTTACAGTGTGTTGCAATGTATTACTTTTTTCGTAGTAATTGTCTTGCGAAATTGATGCCGGGGTAATTGCCGTAGTTGTGGTCTGTGGAAACGCCTTTGACTGCTGGTGATTTAGCCGTTTTCTGGCTTGATAAAGAAGCAATCTCGAGCAGTATACATTGCCGTATTTATTGCAATACTGGCAGGTCGGTTTCTCAGTAGTATTATGTGTTGACTTATTTACTTCCGTATGACGCTGATTGCGAGATTGGGGTGTATGTGTGGATTGGCGTCGGTTACTACCCTTTGAAAATTATTAAATTTATTGGCTTGCGGCGAGAATTTGCAGAAGTTTGTACGCGTCTTTGTTTTTTGGAGCAGTGCAATGTCTGTCGAAATGAGACCCTGAGCAATGTCGACATGGACGATTTTTGACTACGTTAAATACTGGGGGTTTATTTTTTTGTGTGCATTCTGAGTGAAAATGCATACTCCCACAATATTTGCATGGCAATGGGAGTAGGTTATTTTGTTTTGCCACCGGTTTAATTAATTTAGGTTTCGGCGTTATAGCAAACACTTACGGAGCAGAGTCTGCCGCCTTTATCTCTTTCAGTGCCGTGGTATATTCCAGCGCACTGTCTAAGTGCGGACCTCGTTCCTCGATTTTGGGAAGTAGCTTAATGAAAGTGTCGGTGGTGAGTTTGTTTACCACCGTTTGTAAAGTTAGTTTGGGATTAGCCTCGGCCTTGTCTGAAATTAGAGCTTGCAGGTGACGGAACTTGTCGGCGATTTTTTCTACCGAGTCATTTGGGGAAGCCTGCATAGTCGTGATTCGGCGTAACAGAACGAGAGGCGTTTCTTCTGCGTTGTACCGGTTGAGCAGCAATTCTGATATGGTTTTGAAATCAACTACTTTACCTTCTCGTAATAGTAGCGATTTTTGGGTGTTGTAGAAGGTTTTTACAGTACCGGAAATTTTAAATTCAACCGCTTCTAACGTGGTATCGTCGTCCCATCGTGACAATCTAGCACAGCGTTGTCACTAGAAAAAGTTCGATGTTCCAGAAAAAGTTCGATGTTTGTGTTCTGTTCTCCGTCAAAACACGGAATCTGATTTAAAAGGTTCAGACTCGCAATAATGGATGTTTTATCTTGGGCCGGGGGAGCAGGTGTTGCACAGCCTCTTCTAGAGACATCTGTACACCATTGAGATTATATGTGGTTATATTTTTAATTGACTGAGAGTCAGAAATTAATGGGACTTGCACGAGTTTCCCTAGATCCCGTACTTTTCATAAATTCACCAAAAATAGTTCAGTTTGATTGAACGTATATGAACACAGTAAAAAATTAATAAATAAATAAAAAAAATATGTATAAAAATTTGACTTACTCAGTAGGAACTGGAATCGCTGTTCGGATCCCACCGCTGCCACCAGTTGTAGTGGAATCGTTTATTGTGATTCCTGAGGTATGTAGTAGATGTCTTGAAGAGGGCGGAAGTTAGTTTAGAGATTTGGAAGTTAGATCGCAATCGTTTATTGTGATTCCTGTGGTATGTAGTAGATGTCTTGAAGAGGGCGGAAGCTAGTTTAGAGATTTTGGAAGTAGATCTCGAATTACTAACACTGAATTTATAAAAATAGACTATATTTTTACAGTAATTTAAAAGTGAGAAATGGTAACTATTAACATGAAATACTTAGATAATTTAAGGTTAAAATAACAAATAATTTATGATTAAAATAAATAAACTAAGATGCACAATTATGAAAATAAGTATAAGTAATACCTGTATAGGGACGCGGAACTGCTGCTCGTATAACGATGTACTCGTATATAATAATAATTATTCGTGTATATTAATCTACTGACGTACTGGTATATAATAATAAGACGTACTGATGTATAATGATCCCCTCTTCCAATGGGGCGAAGTTTATATTAGTGTTAGCAACACTCACACCAAGACATCGGCCTAGTGTGCGACCTTGGTTAGTTCGGTGACCAGTGATTTAGGCCAGTGGCCAGCTTTATCGGTGCTTGCTTTGATGTAAAGTATTGACCCGTGTAATGAAAAGGGTTTCGTTTGTTTGGCCGCGGCATTGTCTTGAAGACAGCGGCCGACTAGGCCACTACTTATAAATTATCCTTTATTCCTGCCATCCTTTGTGAAGATAGCAGCTGGCTGTAACCACTTTGACATTGCTATTACTTTATGTCATTAAAGCCTCACTAATGATTTGAACACTAAACTTCAAAAAAAAACCTTTAATTCATATGTTAGATTTATTTTCAAGCTTAGGAAACATGAACACATAATAATAACTCCTCACCTTTTATTTCTTCGTTGTTGAATTGCGAAAATAGGAGAAAGTATTTCTTGGGTATGAGGTTCTACATACTCCTTTGTACTGAGGTACCTTGCCAGTTCACTCGTTTTCAAGTCAAATTTTAAAAAACGATTTACCAGAACTGATCTTTTGTCACTGCGAGCAGTAAATTTTGGAATTCTATATCGATATCAATTAAAGCATCAAAAACTTTAACAACTTTCAAATGTAAATTTTATGATCACTTGTTTAATATTCAACAGTCTTGTTAATTAGATTTCCATTTCTTTCTGTATTGTATAGTAACATATGCATTTTTTTTATTGTTCTTTTTTTAATTTATTAATTTAATAATATTAATTTATTTTCTTGAAGTGTAAAATGATAATAATAAAGGTCTTTATTTAAATGACAATATACAATAAATTTTTACATTAAAAGAAGACTGACATACTTAACTCATGGTCGAAAGACCGTCTGAGTGGGAGGCTGTCTAAATGAATTTGAAAAATTCTTATTAAATTACTCCAGTGAAAAATTAAATATCATATTGGCCAAAGTAACAGACAATTAAAAATCAACTTAAATTCCAAATCTTTGGCTATGAAACACAAAACAAAACAAAAATAAATTAAATTTAAGATCTTATGCATTATGAAAATTAAAGCTTAAGTGTCCAATCTCCACAATTGAAATCTATTTACACTGATTTATATTATATTTCTGTATTTTCTCTTCTATTTTATAAAATATAATTAACATTCAAATATAAGGTCTCGCTGTTTTTTTGTTGTTTTTTTTAGCTTTTATTTATTTATTTTATTTTATATAATAAATAATTTATTTGCTTGATTACAAAATTATATTTTTTCATCAAACTGTCTTTTCTTTATCCAATTTCAGTAATTAAATTCACATAAGCGCATTCCTATATCTCCACGCATCTTTACAGTAGTTCACCAAGCTAGTCCAAAATTTTCCATTTAAATAACTTATAAATTCTCCCTCACTCATTGTTACATTACCAAAATATCTCATCCTGAATTCCCGCAATATAGGGCAGACCGCTATCAAGTGGAATACATTTTCCTATCTTTCTGTCAAATTCCACATAGAACAATGTTTTATTTCATTATCAAAAGTATATTTGTGAAGATAAAGCAGTTCCCCACGTGCTTTGTTTATCCAGCTGATAAAATTACTATTCAGATTGGTATTTACAAAGTTAAGTTGTGAATCTAATTGTTTATACAAGATGTGCCGTTGACTATTTTGTACAGACATGTTATACTTATTAATTAACCCATTTCTAATAATAATCACAATTGAATGTATTTTTAATTTATTATTTATAAAATAAGAAAAGGAATATCATGAGTCTTACACAGATTCTCCCATTCCGTATAGAATAATTGTTTTTTTTTTTCAATTATTTCTTAATATTATTCCAGGATATCTATATGCCGGAAGCTGCCTACATCTTTGCATATATTTTATGTGTAATTTGACGGTATACAAGAACGAGGGTAGTACCTTGGTTTCCAAATACAACACAAAATCAGGGGTATTAATGGGTAGACAAAATACTTTTTTAAGAAAAAACTTTAACAAAACCTCTACTTTCTTAAACCAAGTACATCCCCACACTTGTGCACCGTAGCAGACAATTGCCCTGCTTACTGCATTGTATACCTGCAACTTAGACGCAAATAGTATATCTTTATTCATTACAAAATTGCTGAATGAGTTAAGGGCATACTTAGCTTTTGAAACTCTTTCATCAAAATGTTTTCTTAAGGATAATGTCTGCGTAAGTGTAATTCCCAGATACTTGTAGCAATTTACAACATCAATCCTATTGTTACCATACCACAATATTTCATTTTTTGATGGTTTCCACCATTTTTAAATACCATTATCTTTGATTTGTTTAAATTATTTCCAGATTCCACTGTGAGCAGTATTTTTGAAGACTCTTTATCATTAGTTGTAATGAACTTTTATCATTTTTATCATAGCCAACAGAACCGAATCATCCGCGTAGGCCAACATTTTTATTACTGTATTTTTAATTTGCACGCCCCCATCCATGCAATCTTCAATGTCGTTCATAAAAAGGGAAAATAAAAGAGGACTTAGCAGGCAACCTTTCTTTACACCCATGGATGTATAAAAGGAATCTGTCAGACCATTATTGCACCGTACAGTAGCGTTTGTTCCAGTGTATAAACTTCTTAGGATGTTGATTATTTGATCCTGTAGAGATACTTATTACAGAGAGTTTGTAGAAAAGAGCATACCTATCTATATGATCAAATGCGGCAGACAATTCTATAAAAAATGCAAAAACCTTATTTCCTTTTCTACTTAACCTAATGTTAATTATGCTGATTAAATTCATTAAATTATCAACGTCGAGTATGCTTTCTAAAACCAGCTTGATATTCTCCTATTATATGCTTTTCTTCCACCCAGTTTGTCAATCTATTCAGAAGTAGCCCTGTAAATAACTTTCCTATTGTATTTCCAAAAGAAATACCCCTATAATTGTTTATTCCTTGTGTGCTAACTTTCTTAAATAGGGGAAATATAATGGACTTTTTAATCGTTTCCGCTACACTTCCACTTTTAAAGATCTTATTAAATACATAAAGTATTTTATTTAAATAATTGTCTGGGCTATTTTCAAAATATTCATAAGGTATCCGGTCTAAGCCGGGGGCTTTGTTGTTTTTAGAGTTTTGAACAACCTAGAGTAATTCAGACATTTCAAACGGTGCATCCAAAGTATCATTTTCTATATAGGGCTCAGTGTAATATATTCTAATTGCGTTCAAAGGAGGGTTTAACAAAGTTTTAAAATATTGAAACCACTCTCCTGGTAGTAAATCTGTAACAAAATGAAGAATATCTGTCAATGTGCCTTTGTATAAAATTTGTACAAGATATTTCTTTCACAAATTAAATATTCATTCATTCATACTTTCGATTTAGCGGAGAATATAAGCATGTGAAAAGGACCTCAGTTTTGCGGTGCTTGTGTGCATATATACCACGGCCAGTCAAATGATGGGGAGTCGCGGTATCAATCAAGGACACTAGATACGGTAGTTGGATGCGTCCCAAATCCGAGCGATCCTGAAGCGTGTAAAAGAGCAATGAGTTCCTTGGGAACACCAGCAGAAGACGATATAATTGGCGAAAGAAGAGGTTCGCCTTGAAGATGACTGGAGTTAGTCAACCTAGGGGATCGAAGATCCGGGCTATTTACCTAAGAACCGTCCGCCTAATCAGTACTGCGTCCACACATGCGAACGCCATAGAAGAAGCTGGTCAGAGGCAGGGTTACAAACCGAGTGCTCAATTTCGGAGTTCGAAACTGTGTGCCATGATCAGCTACACAAGCTGGATGCGTAATTGTCTGGCTTGGGATTTTGAGACATCAGTAAGCAGGTCATCGACGTAGACCTCCTCAGGATGTGAGGATTTGGCTTGAGGGCTAATGTAATTCATCTCCCTCATCGAAAACTAACTGACGAATGGTGCGCAAGGCGAGATAATGTACGGAGACGCCGCATGTAAGATTGTTGAGTCCATAAGACTGAACCAGCTCCTGATCGGAGAAGTACCTGATGACTCTTGGTAATCTCACTGTTCAGGCAGGGCAAGTATTTGCAGAAAAGACGATGAGTTGCCGACGAAAGCAAAGCAAAAGCGTTGCTTGAAGTTTGGGGTCGGTAAGAATCCACCGCTATTCAAAGACCTTCTTGTGGGAAGCCAAGAAGCGTTAAATATTTCCCATAGTTTGCGACGCACGGCGTGTTACGGAATATAGTAAATCTCATTCGCGAAAGAAGCCCTGTCGGAGCTCACGACCTCCATGCGACCGATGCTCTCATAGCCCTGCATAAATTCCCGTTATGCGTCGCGCAATGCGCGATGAGGCAGGTTATGCGGAAGGCGTTTCACTCATCGGAGGAACTGACGCTAAGCACATTGAATACAAAAGAAATATAGCAAACCACCAAGCAGCAAGCATAAGTGATGATGAGTAATTAGCTGTACTAATTACAGTTGCGGCAATTACAGAAGCGGAACGTAATTTTCCTATATGCAGAAAACACGAAGAAACTTCTCTACGGTGAGAGGAAAAGCGAGTGATATAAGCGAGTGACCACATAATGCATGGCAACCAGCCGGCAAAAGTACAAACGGCGATAGTTTTACTTGTTGATAGTTTCCTGACAAAATCTATACAGGCTATCTATACCATGCGATGTCAAGTCCATGCGGATGCATGTGGTTGTTAAGCCAGCCAGCAAGGCGGCCTACAGTCAAGTATTGAGTACTTATAATCATTTTTTAGCCGTTGTCACTACTGTACACTACTGGTTGGGTTATTAACTATATACAACTTCGATTACAGTTCGGTGAATACTGGTTTTAACTCATCCAGCCACCCATTTATTATACTGGTGCATACAATTCGGCCTGACGAGATGAACGGCACCCTGCCCTAACTATTTGCTCATAGCTAAATTTGTACATCGTGAAATGATTTACATAATGAAGGGTGCTTACATTATTGATGTTTATATTATAATAAATTACACTTCACGGCACTACACATTCTTCCACGACCACTTAATTAGGGAATGCTGCTGGTGGTGCTGAACGAGGCTGCTAGGCTGCGCTAGTGTCGATCAGATATTGTTAAGATAGTTGTGGGCTAGATGCCCTACATGGCTCCCCCCCAATGTCTGACCGCTAAACGTCGAAACGGACTACCGGCTTGCTCGTACGCCCGCTCCTTGTGTGGTAAATTGCTGGTGGTGGCTGATCTGTGGGTGTGGGCAGTTTTTGCGGTTCGCCTGTTGGTCGAGATTGGTCTGATGCGTTGATAGTGAAGGCCGGTTTGAGTAAGTGGATTGACACTGATGCCTGCCTCGTGGGCAGCTGGAGCTGAAACACCTTGTCGGTGCGACTTAACGCCTTGTAGGGCCCTTCGTACGGAGGAGTGAGTGGTTTTTTGAGGCCTCCTCTGCGCATGAAGACGTGTGTGCAGGTTTTAATACTCTTGGGGAGGAATATTGACTGCTTTTGTTCACGCACTGGCAAGGGTTGTAGCTGCTGGAAGTGCTGCTGTAGCTGGTGTGTGAACGTGGATGGGTCGATGTACTTGGTGCGAGTGCCTAAGAAATCCCCTGATAGCGCTAAGCTTTGGCCGTAGACCATTTCTGCCGTAGTGATACTATGGTCACTGCGCTGAGCGGTACGGAGGCCCAATAGTACAGTTGGCATCATCTTGGTCCAACCTTCCTTGGCGATTTTAGTTGTGAGTGCTACCTTCAGTGATCTATGCCAGCGTTCCACCATTCCGTTGGCCTGAGGATGGTAAGGTGTGGTGCGGTTGCGATGTATGCCCATCAACGTTGTCAGTTGTTGAAATAACCGAGACTCGAACTGCCGGCCTTGGTCGGTGGTAACTACGCGTGGTACTCCGAATCTTGCGACCCATGTATCGTAGAAGGTTTTAGCTATTGTTTCGGCGGTGATATCTTCGATAGGAGTTGCTTCTGGCCACCTGGTGAAGCGGTCTATCATGGTAAGACAATATCTTTAACTAGTTTCCTAGTTGCCCTGATACCTGGGTGGCTGAGCCCGTGGAGTCTTTGGAATACCTGTTGCCGGCGACTTTCAGGCAAGTAGGGGCGGGGTGTTGTAGTGGTAAGTTCGCACAACACTGATTTTGTAGAACCGGGTATATTGTCCACTGCAACAAAAGATTGTTGCGCGTCAAGAGTTGAGCGACTGCGGGGTCGTACCTCTGTGCTTCAGCTAGCGCTTCAAGCTCGTTAGGTGTAGTGATCGATTCGATCCTGGAAAGCGCGTCGGCGACTGGATTGGCCTGCCCGGAAAGGTGTTGTATGTCGGTGGTAAACTGGCTGATGAAGTCAAGTTGTCTGAGGCGACGAGTGGAGCGTCTTCTGCCCGTTTGTTGAAAGCGTAGATAAGGGGTTTGTGGTCGGTCCTGATGGTAAATTGTCTTCCTTCTAGGAGTGGCCTGAAATACTGGATTGCCTTGTAGATAGCGAGTAATTCTCTATCGTACGTGGCGTATTTTGTCTGTGCTGCGTTGAGTTTTTTAGAAAAAAATCCTAGCGGTTTCCACACGTTGTTTTCCAGTTGTTGTAGCACCGCTCCGAGGCCCGTATCGGACGCATCACAGTCCAGGGTAAGGTTGGCGTCCATTTTGGGATGGCCCAATTGCGTTGCGTTCCTTAGGTCGTTTTTGCATTTTTCAAATGCTTGCATTGCTACGTCCGTCCATTGGATTGCGGTGCGGTCTTTCTTCTTCTTGGGACCGAGGAGAAGTTGGTGGAGTGGTTGTTGCGTGTCGGCTGCGTGTGGTAGACAACAGCGATAAAAATTCAGCATACCCAGAAACCGTTGTAGTTCCATGATGTTTGCTGGTTTTGGGTAATCTGAGATTGTCTCGACTGCTCGGACGGTGGGTAAGACGCCCTGTTCGTTGACTCGATATCCCAGGAAATCGACTTCTGGTTGGCCTAGTACACACTTGGACCTATTGATGTTGATTCCATGTGCGTTTAGGCGGTGCGGTACCTCTCTGAGATGCAGTTTGTGTTCTTCCGGTGTGTGTGAGGCGATAAGTAGATCGTCGACATACGCAAAAACATATGGAAGATCACGGAAGACCGAGTCGATGAAACGCTGGAAGGTTTGGGCTGCGTTGCGAAGACCGAAACACATCATGGTGAACTCATAAAGCCCGAAAGGTATAATTATAGCAGTCTTCTTGATGTCGTCTTGGGCGATGGGGATCTGGTAGTAAGCTCTCTCCAAGTCAATGGTGGAAAAAAGTTTGCTGCCATGCAATTGTATGTTAAAGTCAGAGAGGTTAGGGTACAGTTTGTGCGTTTAACCTTCTGTAGTCCCCACACGGTCGTATGTCACCGTCTTTCTTGGGAACGATATGTAGTGGGCTGGCCCAAGGGCTGTTTGATGGACGGCAGATTCCTTCCTCCATCATCTTCTGAAAAGCTTCTTTTGCAGCCTGGAATTTGTCAGGGGGAAGACGCCTAGCTTTTGCGGTAACTGGTGGACCCTTCGTTTCAATTACGTGCTCGACATGGTGCTTTATTGGGCGATTGAGAAACCCAGGCCTCGTAATGTCCGGGAATTCGGCCAAACCTGGTCGTACTGTGTTTGATGGAATCGTAGAGATAGCAGGTGTGTTGCCGGTTATTGCGCGTCCTTTGGAGGTCAGTTTGGTCTCCCTATCGATTAGCTGGCGGCCGAGGATATCAACTAGAAGTCCATGGTAGCCTAGGAAATCAGCTCCGATTATGGCTTTTGGGATATTAGCTAAGATAAAATCCCAGCGGAAGAGTCTGCGTAGTCCTAGGTCTAGTACCTGGTCTGCTGACCGTACGTCTTAATCTGGGTGCCGTTTGCGGCATAGAGGAGGTAGTCTGAGGGCTGTCGGTTGTTTTTCTTTCCCACTGGTATCACTGAGACTGCCCCTGTGTCTACTAGGTACCTGCCGCTACCTTTCCTGTCTGCGATGTGAAGGCGGGCTTGTGTTGTGCCAGCAACAGTTTCCGCCACTGTTGCCGCTGGATCTAGTTTGGGGGTGTATTACTCCCCTGCCGTGACCATCTCGCGCATGAGGGTTCGCATCTCCTGGCCCTTTCTCCGAATTTTTTGTACCTCTGGTTGGAGAATGTGAGCGGTGTCTTGTGCCCTGGTTGCTACTGCGATGGTTGCTGGGCTTGTTGTTAAGCTGCCCGAGCTGGGTTTGTACCAACGCCATTTGTTCCCTCAGAAGTCGGACCTCTTTCTCTAATTGGGATGGAGGTCGGGGCGGTGCGATGCCGCTGATATCGCTTGCGCCAATCTCCATTATCCTGTCAGCCACCCTCGCGAGCTCCTTGAGATCCCGTTGATTAGTTGCTGCCAAGATTTCCTGTACCCTCGTCGGTAAAGCGCGAATCCAGAGGGTCTTTAGAAAGTCCTCTGAAATGAGCTTTCCCGCTAGCTTCGTCATGCTTCGTAGCAGCTGTGACGGGCGTTCGTCTCCCAGTTGTGCGTCTTCCAACAACTTCCGAATCCTCTCCAACTGGGATTCGCCAAAGAGGGCGATGATCCTATCCTTGAGTGATTCGTACGGTGAATCACCAGGTTGTTGGATGGCCTCCTCTACTTCCTGCAGTACTTCCAGGTCTAGGGCTGCAACGACGTGCTGGAAGCGGGTCAAGCTCGACTTGACTTTGGCAAGGCTGAATACGTTCTCCAGCGAAGAAACCACAGCGAGGGGTTCTGTTTCCAGAACGGTGTGATCCGAGGCATCGTGCTGATCCCCTCCAGAGTTTCTTGGCCTGCTCTTGGGGGACCGATATGCTGCGGCGTGGGCTGATGCGCGAAGTGGTAAGCCGCTAATTGCTTGGGTGAAGTCCACCCGACTCACACTTCGATGGGGAGAATAAGTGAGCACAAAACGCTAATTGCTTAGGTGTTGCCACCCGAATTGTGTACACTCGTCTGGGGTCACCCTTTAGCCGGTGTCACTACTGTACACTACTGGTTGGGTTATTAACTATATACAACTTCGATTACAGTTCGGTGAATACAGGTTTTAACTCATCCAGCCACCCATTTATTATACTGGTGCATACAATTCGGCCTGACGAGAGGCACGGCACCCTTCCCTAACTATTTGCTCATAGCTAAATTTGTACTTCGTGAAATGATTTACATAATGAAGGGTGCTTACATTATTGATGTTTATATTATAATAAATTACACTACACTGCACTACACATTCTTCCACGACCACTTAATTAGGGAATGCTGCTGGTGGTGCTGAACGAGGCTGCTAGGCTGCGCTAGTGTCGATCAGATATTGTTAAGATAGTTGTGGGCTAGATGCCCTACAATTTCTTGGACTCTCTTGTTTCAATATATATTGTCATTTATTTAAACCTCCTTTTAGAAATTTTTTTTTCACAGGTATTGACCACGTACCCATGCCCTACAATCCCATATAATCACTCTTCAACACTGGCTTTCAGAATAAAGACAATCCCACCAAAAGCAAATGCATATCCTTCACCCTCCGACGCGCTACTCTCCCGCCCATCCTCCTTCATGGAACCATAATACCGACAGTCGACAAAGTCCACTCACTTGGAATCCGCATACAAGATTAAAAAAACTTGAACTAAACAGACGAAACAAACTTCTCTCGAAACAACTTGACCTCTAAACTTTCCCTTGAAAACAAAAGATTTATCTACAATACTGTTATAAAGTCCTTCTGAACCAACCTCTCCAACTCCTACCGCATTTAATCTTTCCAATCCAAAATGCTCAGAAAAATTACCAATGCCCCGTTATATGTTTCCAACCCAACCCTTCACGCTGACCTAAAAATCCCTTTTGTCCATCAGCTAATCAAAACGCGCTACAAAAACTTCCATGACTTCACATCCAACCATGCTAACCCTTTAGTCTAAAAACTCTCTTACCTTTACTACCTCACACAACCTTCCCACAAGATTGAAACGCCACTGGGCTCGTGACCATCTAGCATTTTCATTTTTAACTCAAAATATAATAAATAGGGAGTACTTCCACTGGGCGGCATCCCCCAACAAGTTCATCACGCCCTTTTTATGTCACTGCCATCATATTCATGTGTTTAACGCTTTGTATAGTTGTGAATAGATTTTTTAGTTATAGTTGTATATAGTTATTAATAATATAAAAATAAAGTTAAAAATTAAAAAAAAGAAAAGGTTTTGAACATTCCGCCGTTCAGCTGGTGTTACAGAGAAAGCACTAAATAATTTTTAAGTAATCACGTTTCAATAATTAATTAATAAAAACAAAGCTGTGAATTTGTAAAAACTATATTATTGCATAAAAATTTTGTGAATAATTGTGAATGGTATGTGAAATTCAGTTGATTCCTTCATTTTTATTTGGTTTTCTTAAATTCATCTAATTTCGCCTGAAATTATTTTTAAAAAACTTATGAATAATATAGAAATATTTAAAATTAACTAAATTTTTATATTTTTTTCTAAACTATCTAAGAGGGGGGTAAAGGTGAACTTTTACTTTTCACTTTTCGAAATTTTTATTAGTAGCTCAACTGTCGAATAAAAAGGGCCTAACAAATAAAAAACTGACAAGCTTTTTTTAATTCTAGTTTTGAATGTAATAAATACCTGAAATTGGTTGCCGCTATCTCTCATTTGATTCAGTATATCATGCAAATAATATTCAAGTTCTTTTTGCATTTGGCCTTTTTCTTTGATTTCTTTATAAGATTTATCTATCTGTTTGGTGACTGTATCCCAAGTATTAGACAATGTTGTGCCTATAACTTCAGAGTTGGCTACTTTTAGTTTGTCCGAATCTTCTTTCAATTTAATTTTTAGCTTTTCTATAAATGATTGTAGCTCTGGATTGGCCTTTAACTAAAACAGATAAAATAATTTTATTATGTGTTTATTTCCTTCCTAAAAAGGTGTTATCTGTTTTTTGAGACTATAACTAATAAAGTCCATATTGTTTATTATATTCTGTCAAAGAAAAAAAAAAAAAGAAGAAGCTTTCAAAGGCAATATCCATTGAAAATACGAAATTTCGATCGTGAAAATTCATTGATATATTCTTGTCAGCTCTCTTCAAAGAAGTATTTTTGACTGTTGAGACTTGGATCTTCAGTGCATGTTATGTTTAGAAACAGTGTTTCATGTAATGAGTGACACTGGTTTATTTCCGAGATCCAGCAAAGAACTTTTAAAGGTTCCTCGAGTATAATGCACAAAGAAAATGACGGGTGTATTTTTGTTGATATGCCCCTACTCACTAATATCTTAAGAATTTTGCTTATCTATTGACCAGCTACTGGTTGACAAGAAAATAAGATTTTTGCATTTTTTATAGACCTGTCTGCCGCATTTGATCATATAGATAGGTAAGCTCTTTTCTACAAACTCTCCTAAGAAGTTTACATTGGAACAAAAGCTACTGTAGCTACTAAACATTTTGATGAAAGAGTTTCAAAAGCTAAGTATGCCCTTAACTCATTCAGCAATTTTGTAATGAATAAAGATATACTATTTGCGTCTAAGTTGCAGATATATAATGCAGTAAGCAGGACAATTGTCTGCTACGGAGCAGAAGTGTGGGGATGTACTTGGTTTAAGGAAGTAGAGGTTTTGTTAAAGTTTTTTCATATAAAAGTATTTTGTCTACCCATTAATATCCCTGATTTTGTGTTGTATTTGGAAGCCAAGTTACTACCCTCGTTCTTGTATACCGTCAAATTACACATAAAATATATGCAAAGATGTAGGCAGCTTCCGGCATATAGATATCCTGGTATATTATTAAAAAAAATTATTGAAAAAAAACTGTTTTTCTATACAGAATGGTAGAATCTGTGTAAGACTTCCTTTATCTGATTTTATAAATAATAAATTAAAAATACATTCAATTGTGAATATTATTAGAAATGAGTTAATTAATAAGTATAACATGTCTGTACAAAATAGTCAACGGCACATCTTGTATAAACAATTAGATTCACAACTTAACTTTGTAAATACAAATCTGAACAGTAATTTTATCAGTTGGATAATCAAAGCCCGGGGGGAACTGCTTTATCTTAACAAATATACTTTTGATAATGAAATAAAACATTGTGAAATTTGACAGAAAGATAGGAAAACGTATTCCACTTGATAGCGGTCTGCCCTATTTTGCGGGAACTCAGGATGAGATATTTTGGTAATGTATAATGAGTGAGGAAGAATTTATAAGTTATTTAAATGGAAAATGTTAGACTAGCTTGGTGAACTACTGTAAAGATGCGAGGAAATATAGGCATGCGCTTATCAGTGAATTCAATTACTGAAATTGGATAAAGAAAAGACAGTTTGATGAAAAAATATAATTTTGTAATCAAGCAAATAAATTATTTATTATATAAAATAAAATAAATAAATAAAAGCTAAAAAAAACAACAAAAAAACAGCGAAACCTTATATTTGAATGTTAATTATTTTTTTTTCAAAAATATATGCTTTAAATTGGAATGTTAAATTAATAAATTAAAAAAAAAAAAAACAATAAAAAAAATGCATATGTTACTATCTATACAACACAGAAAGAAATGGAAATCTAATTAACAACACTGTTGAATATTAAACAAGTGATCATATAATTTACATTTTAAAGTTGTTAAAGTTTTTGATGCTTTAATTGATATCGATATAGAATTCCAAAATTTACTGCCCGCAATCACAAAAGATCAGTTCTGGTAAATCGATTTTTAACATTAGACTTGAAAACGGGTGAACTGGCAAGGTACCTTAGTACAAAGGAATATGTAGAACACCATACCCAAGAAATTGAAGGTCCGTTGGTAACACATGCCTATTATATTTTAATTGGTAAATAGTTTTATAAATCCTATTAAAATCTGTTGTATATGATCAGTCTAATATATTGTATTGTTAATAATTACGTTTAAATTATTTGCTGAACTAACAAAGGGAACAGCCCACAAGGGGTATCGGTTGCATGAGTTACTTGGGGAGTAGCTGCCACACGGGTTACCATAGCTCAATATTCTATGCACTTCATCAGAACAGTACACAATTCACTTAAACTACATACACTCTACACTTTACAGACAAGCGCAAGGACAAACACAATACACAAACTAGGGTCTCCGTCCCTAGTTAATTGGCGAAAGCCAAGGGAAAAGGAAGGGATTACCTTGGTGGTAGCGCACTGGACTAGCAATGCGGAGATTCCGGGTTCGAATCCAGTATGCTGTCTTTAAATTTTTTTCATCCTAGCAGCCTCTACAGCTCACTGTCCGGTGATGGGCAGTGCTGTCTGTAGAGAATGTTGCTTGGCTGTGCATTGGAGAAGGCACCCGGGGCACAATAGATCCTTCAGGCCGCAGTGCAATAATCCCCTACAACAATCTAAATCTAACATTGGGAATAGGGGCGCCATTTATTACAAGATGAGGTAAACTCTCAAAATGAATTCTGCTAATGAATTTCTGTTTCCCACCATCAAGCCAAGTTTTTGAAATATTTTCTCTTTTGACAATTAGTATCGGCCCAAAAAAATATCGAAGAAATATCGATCTGAACTTTACGAATGCC